>JARYGA010006024.1:0-40979 GCA_030545235.1 Helianthus tuberosus
TCAAAACGTTTTTAAACATAAACTACGCGTATAATACGCGTATAACGCCGTTTTAAGCGACGTACGGTTTAAAATAGAATTCTGAGTTTCCAGGTCAGTTTAAAAAGCTCAAAATACTATAATTATTATTTAAAATCAGTAGCAATTGGATTGGCGCCATTCGGACGTGTAAAACTCATTTTATGGCCGAAAAGGGCATTTTCGGTATTAACCGAATTAAGGCGCTAATCCTAGCTTAGGATCAGTTTAAAAATAATTAAAAATCTTCAAAAATCCCAAAATATTATATTACTTCAGTAAGTAAAAGATTTGGTGCCAAAAATTGGGCTTAGATAGGTTTTACGCTAATGGCGTCGTTTAATTAATAAAAGTGCCAATAATTACGTCATTAAGCATATCTCCTAATCTAGACATCCGATTGACATGAAAATTTACAGACATGCTTAATAATCAGTAATAAAGATTATCACACTTTCATATTTCCAAAAATCTCGTTATACGGACATAAGGGCAATATGGTCATAATTAGGCATTTAACGGAAACGTCGGATAGTTACGGATTCGGTTAGTATAAACGCAGAGGATTATACTAACATGTAACTAGGTCCTAATGGAACTTTAAGGCATGTCTAAACCTATAAGAATCGGGTCAGAACTGAGGTCAAAGCAAAAGTCAAACCTTTGCGTATCTCGGCTCCGAATCGGTTCTAAACATAAAGTTGTCGAATCAAGCAAGCGTATACAAGTTTTTTTTATACTTATTTTCAGTTGGTAAGAATGATAAAATAGGCTATACGCCATTTACATCGCTAATCATGCATTAAACCAAACATAACAATTCTGTTGACTTTTTCGGAAGAGGTTTGACTCGATAAACGACCTAGTTAGGATCCGAATTAGTGAGTGCCCTTTTAGGGGTTTATCAACCATATAAATACCAACTTATAACAACCTTTGATTCGACTAAACTCTGGACCGATTATTTATTATCGGCCATAAACTAAGTAGGAATGAACTAGAGAAGATCAAGGGTACTTACCCAAGTCTTATGGATGTTTTGGAAAGCTTGGATCAGGTCTTGAGTTCTTGAAAATGTCCAGAAGATGATATGTGCATGTATGTTGCAACTTTGACTTATAAAGGACTTTTGATCTTTCATAATTTGATGCCACAAAGGTCTAGGGTGATAATCAGATGTCCAACAAGTGTCCTACAAGCTAAAAACCAACATAGGCCGCCCATAGAATCGAAAAACTAAGTTATAAGTCGGTTACACAGCAATAGGCAGCTGTCTGTCGAATTTTCGCAACTGGGCACCCCATACGCATCGTAGGGGTTTAAGCCCTGCGATGCGCAGGGCATCATACGATGCGCAGCAACATCAACCCTACGGTGCGCAAGCCTACAATCAGCCTTCTTTTATTTGCATTTAAGTCCCTGGTCCCCCGTAACATCGCTTTCACCTCCCAATCTTGCATATGAAGCTTTGTTATTTAACATATGGGGCTTTAAGACTTATACCCACTTTGTTAAGTCCTCGGGTAACTTTGTGATCACCCGAAAAGCCCTAAATTTCAACGTTGACACTTATAACCCTCGTACACGAATTTTGTCACAACTTGCTCATACGATATCGAATCTTCATGAAATTTTTGTGGTACATTCTAGTGAGCATAATTAATCGTTACAAAGCTTCGGGTTTGTCAAAAGGTCACTCAGAGGTATAACTTAAACATGTTGGCACATTTAACCCCTGTTGTTTGTAATCTCTCACTTTCTTTCACAATTCGCTTCGTATGATCCATGATCTATTCGTTTAAGGTTATAAACATCATGTGGGGTTATTGCAAAGTCTATTTATTCATTGTTGACACTTTGAACCCTTCTATGCACACAGTTTCACTGTTTGTCAACTTTAGTCCTTCAAGAACATTCCTTCACACGTTCAAACCTATGACACGTGTCAACACCTTATAGGACGTAAATTTTCGAGGTGTTACATTTATACCTTTTGAAGCTAACTAGGGGTTTTGGCTGTCGCGCGTTGCGCGATGATTTTGTTGTTGTGTTTAAAGTGGATTAGTCATGTTTGTAATAGGTAATTACGGTTCAATATGTATTCAACATAGTGCTGCTTAGGCTTCTGGGTATGGGGACCGTCCCCGAATGATTCCGGTCACCATACCGTATAGCCTTATACTGGCAGCCGACAAAAATTAATGTCTTGTACGGTTTACGATTAGTTACGACTTATGTTCATTATGGTTGGTTACCATTAGTTACAATGTGTTAAAAAAGGGAAAAAAAGGCCTTAAATAGTTACTGTTAATTTCATTCAATGATTAATATATAGATAATGGGAATGATCATAATATAGGTACTTACTAATAAAATAAACACATTGGAAGTGAAGAGGTGTTGAAAGGGTTTAAAAGGAAAATTTAACTTTTGATGTTATAGTTATTGAAAATTTTAAAAATCATAATATATAATATAAAATTAAATATTAACATTTTGTAACCTCTATTTTGTGATCAAATAAAATTTATGTATGGAACTTTTATTGTCAAACGAATGACGTGGATACGAAATATGAGATACCTAAATGAGTATTTAGTGTCTTAAGATACTGTTTATCTATAATAATAAAATATATTATGTTTGACCATGCTTCATTTTAATGAAACCTGCGTTAAAATGTAGAGAAAAATGAGTTCATTCAAATAGTATATTTATAAGTTTGTAGAACTTTATATTTTAAAAGTCATTTGAGAAAAATAAGGTAAGGAGCTGAATTAGTTATTAAAACAACTAAATTAATTATAATATATATATATATATATAATATTAATAAAACTTAAAACTTAAGAATTGTGATTGTTGTCATGTATGTGTATTTGTATCATATATACGAAAGTTGATGTGTGTATATCAAGAAACACCAAATTAATCCGGCAATTAGCTTGTGGTTTGTGTCTCGTCCAAATAAGGTTAATCTTCTTTTGAACTCGATAAAAAGCTAAGTCGATACAGCAAAACAATCAACACACCGTGAAGCTCGTTAAAGGAGGAGAATAGAGGGTTCTCCTTGTAACCACCCTCCGTCGTGAGCATAAGAACTTGATTTGAGGATAAAAGTGAGTGTATTAAGTGAGAGAGCAAGAGAGTGATCCCTAAACCTAGAGGTGAAGTTCTCTATTTATAGCCGAGGTGAATTGTGAATGGGATGGGTTGATGGGCCTTGCGCTTGAGATTGACAACAAGGAATATGTATTTTGCCTCCCCTGTCACGACCGTTAGTGATTCTAGGCGGGAGGGTATTTAACGCACGCTGAATGGATGTAACACCCCAAAACCCGAATGTTTATATTCGTTAAATATTATGATATGGTGCATCAAGGAATAAATGACTAGGTTATTTAACCTAGTTAAGAATATGAAAGAAACAATTTAGGGATGAGAGTTGTGCCAATTATTATAAATGGCAAACTTGAGGGACTAAAGGGGAGTAATGAAAGTGAATTTATAAAAGAAAAACAAATACACACATACACACACACATCGTGTGTTTGAGAAGGAGCAGGAGGCTCCCATGGAGCCAAGAATCCTAACATCATCTTTTTCATAAATTGAAAGACCAAACGAAGCTTAAATTCATAACCGAGCATAGAATAACGATCACCTTCACAAGGGGATCGTAAGGTATGTCTTAAATTCTAGATTGGTGATCTTCAACGAAGTGGGTTATGTTCCAATCCGTGAATTGGTATGAAATTGAGTATGAACATGTGTTAGAATCATCATCTAGAACATGGCTTATGCATGGCTTAGGTTAATTTGATGTGTAAGGGTGAAACCCGTTTGTTATGGTGAAGATGATGACATGGGTAAATCATCTATGTCTAAATTCTTGCTTAATATTGATGTATTTTGATTTGTATGATGGATTCTTATGAGAGGAATTGAAAGAAATGTGATACTAGTATGTTTGATGTTTATGCATGTATGATTCATGTTGATTAGAAGGAAGAAATTGATGAATTATGTATGAGATTAGAAGGATATGCATGAACTAGTTGTACACTATGCTTACAAGGTAGTACACATATCAAAAGTATGATGAAATTATGAAGAACTTAAGATTAGATCACTTGTAAGTGATTAACAAGTAATTATGAAGTGGGTTTTAGATGATGTAATGTAAATTGATGATTTACTTATGTTAACAATGTTTGGAATCATACATGTGTGTGAGTGTTTAAAGAAATTGGATAAGAAATGATGAATTGTTGTTAGATGAAGTGAACAAAATGTGATGATAATATGTATGATGTTTAATTTTAAATACCACATGTTGATTAGTAGAAGGATTTGATGAACTATGTATGAATTTAGAAGATTGTGCATGAATTAGTTGTACGTTATGCTTAAAAGGTGGTACGCACCCCAATCGTATGATAAAATGTATGTATTGTCGTCCGTATAGTCGATTATGATGTTACGGGTATATAATGATAAGTCGAAAGTTAAGGTAATTGGACCGTTGACTTCTAACAAGTCAACTGTGTATAAGAAGAATGGTTAGACATGTTGTCATAATTGTAAGATTAAAGTAAGTTATATGGTGCGTGTTAGACGTATGTGTGTTTAATGTGATAACATGACGGATTTCACGAGTTGGAAATGGTGTGAATTTGGTTATATGTATTATGCTTGTTAGAAGTGACCATAGCGTCAAATGTGAATTATGCGATCGATATGATCGTTAACATGTACAACTGTGTATGCTAATGAGAATGTGATTTCGATGACATGGAAGTATAGGAATCATGTCGAGACGGAATCAAGCACGGAAGGCTAACGGGTCAAGAAGTAACGAGGAACGAATGTGAACACGGATGCATGAGGTAAGTGATTTTTGTAATCATTTCTTAGTTGTTTATGTAAAGTTATGTGCAATTTAATTAAGTATGATGATCGAGGTCAAGTAGGAAAGAATTGTATGTGACCGATGAAGTATTAAACGGATCTTAGTTTTGATCCGAGCAAGGTATGCGTGATTAAGAATTTTAGCTAAGTAGTAGGATTGGTTACTTATGCGAGGGAGTCCTTTGTTGTTAAGAATAGAGCAAAGTTGACAAAAACGCCCTTGATGGGTAAAACGAGCAAATGGTCTTAAAAGTTGATTACAAACAAGTTATTTGATTAAATGAATGTTTTGAAAAAGCAGGAAAGCGAGAAGTATGGTTTTCGTGAGCTAAGGACATTAAAATGCGCAAATACCCTTAACGGGTCAAAATAAGCTCTTGGGCGAAAATGGATCAAGAGGATGCAAGACATCCGAGAACTTAATCTTTTATGATAGACAATGTTGACATTATTAGGTTCATAAGAAGTTATGGTCAAACAAACAAGTTATGTGGATGAATGCATGAACGGGTCGAATAAATCATAAATGAATAATAAGACGATAGCGTGTAAGTTAAGAATTTCCTTAATCCGGATGTGGGATTTTAAGTTCATATGATAGAATGTGAATTTACAAGCATGTAGGAAGAAACGGGAGGTTAAACGGGTAAGCGGTTCAAAAGTTACGCGCGTTTTAGTGCGTACGGACGACGAAACGGAACTGCAGAAAAGTGTCATTTCTAGAGGTAGTCGCCGACGGGCTCTAGAAAGTTAGTTTTTTTGCTGACGGGTTATCTTCCTGTCTACGGGGTTTTGGCTACGGGAAAAACTACGGGCCGTCGCCGACGGGCCCTAGGGCCGTCGCCGACGACCTCCCCAAGTCCAAAAGTCTAAAAATTTGTTATTTAAGTTTATTTATGTATCGTAGGCTTCGGTTTGTTATCCGTGGACTACGGCGGACTTTCTAAACATGGTTTTGATCGATCCTTAGATGTTTATGGACTATAAATCAAAGTGTAAGTCCCATGTAATTAACGTATGAGTATGTAAGAAGTATGCAAGATCTCGTACGTGTATGTAGATGTGTATGTATGTATAAAGATATGTATGAGTGTATACATGTATGTAAAGATGTAGGAAAGGTATGTACGTATGTAGATGTATATGTATGTATGTATGTATAAAGACATGTATGAGTGTATGCATGTATGTAAAGATGTAGGAAAGGCATGTACGTATGTAGATGTGTATGTATGTATGTATGTATGTATGTATGTATGTATGTATGTATGTATGTATGTATGTATGTATGTATGTATGTATGTATAAAGATATGTATGAGTGTATACATGTATGTAAAGATGTAGGAAAGGTATGTACGTATGTAGTTGTGTATGCATGTATGTATAAATACACGTATGAGTGTATGCACGTATGTAAAGTTGTAGGAAAGGTATGTACATATGTAGATGTGTATGTATGTATGTGTGTAAGTACGTAAGTATGTATGATTTAGACACGTTGAGTGTTAACGTTATTAATGGTGTACCTTGAGAATGAAAAGTAATGCAGGTACGTTATTGAAGCCTCACCAGGAAATGGATACGCAGATGAAATGCTCAAAGTTTGAAATGCGACGAAATGTGAAGTGTACGTGAATGAATCTTGTTTATATAATGTGTGCTAATGTTATGAATGTATGTGGTGAGTGCAGGTGGTATTGATCATGGGCGATTATCACAAGGAATAGAGATCGAAGACCAAGTCATAAGATAGATTGTACGGGAATAATCGAGTATGTACTTTAGTAAACGGGAGTTATGCTTTTTTTTTTAAAAGAGATACTTTTTAAAACAAACCTTCAAGTAAGTCAAGACATTTTTAATGAAAGAAATTTTATGGTACGAATTTCCGCTGCGACTTTTGTCAAATACATGTTAGGGTCTTACAATGGATCCACGTGTCCTGACGGTTTTCCTTATTGTCTGGTCTATTGTCAGTAGTTAGGTGGAGATCATGGAGCAGTTGTCGGCGCAAACTGATTGGTGCCACGTATGTGTCCTTGTGTACTTCTTGTCTCTTGCGTGATTGCTCATCGTGCAGCACAATAGAATACAACCTGTTGAGCGCCTATTGGTCCACTGCTCTGCCATTTGTACTTTCTGTATTGTCCGATGTTGCCTTGCGCTTCTTGTACCCACGTGACTTGGGGTAGACCTGTGTGGTCGACGCAAGGTCAAGGAAGCTAGGTCTTTTTCAAAGGAACTAAGTGTCTGAATTGATTCTGACTTGGTCCTGATCTCGCGTGGGACTTGGAGTACATCCTTGTAGTCAGCGCACGGTCAGGAAAGTCAAGACTTTGGTTTACTTTGGGTATGGCCTCGCGCGCGGCCTGGGGTTAACACATATGGTCGGTGCAAGATTTGGGACCATACCCCTTCAAGTCCCCCCATCCAATGCGGCTTCCATGCGCAAAGCAAGTGCTTGGAGCTCTGGACTAGAAATAAAAATTAGGTGTTTGCGCCTTTATCTGGCTTTCAGGGAACATCATGTGTGCTAGAAAGCTGGTGTGCGTACATGTTGTCTCACAGCTTATACGGCGCGGCTATCTAGCTTCCTTTTGAAGTTATCTCTCTTTTTGCGCGGCAAAATTTCAAAAGAAAAGGAGCATCTTCTAACAAGTTGGTGGCGAAAGCGACGTGTGATGTGATTGCTGACATAGGGACGAGCATGTTGTCACGGTGTCAGGCGCGCCGTTTCAAAATGTGTCAGGCGTGTGGGCTTCACGCGCGCGTGATAATCGTCACTCTGGTTTTACTGCCTGACTTGTCGATCTCTGATTGGACACACGCTGCAAGTTGTTAGGCACGGTTACCCATCGCATGAATTGCGACGGGTATAAATAGGGGGAGAAGGCAAACGCTTCAACACGTTTCCTTGAATTCTCTCTCCCTTCTCTCTTGAATCTTCAAGGTGTTCTTGAAGATCTTTAAGTGTTCTTCATCTTTTTTCCAGATTTCTTCACGATTTTCCTCAGTTACCCAACTTTTCTTCAAGATTCTGAGCGTGCAGAAGGTGTTGCGAGTGTTGAAGAAGCCGGTGGTAGAATGCCACCGTTGAAGTGGGAAGAAGGGCTCTTCGAGAAAATCACTCGAGGTCATCAGTTCACGCGCGAGTGGGATGCTCGGTATCCGGCCCAGAGCCAAACCGCCGCTTATTCCCCGCCGGGGTATATTACGTTGTTTGCTGACTTTTTCGGTGAGGGTAACTTTTGGTTACCGGCGAGTAACTTTTTTTGCGAAATTCTCTCCTTCTATCACTTCCATGTCTCCCAACTAAGCCCATTAGACATGGTTAAGATTCGACATTTTGAGTTTGTTTGTCGCTCCCAGGGGGTGGAGCCTACTATTGACAGGTACAGCGCCTTCTGTCAATTACAGAGAAATCTTGGATTTTATTCGTTTGCTACTCACGGCGCGAAGAGGCTACTCATCAATCCTCCCAAGAGCTACCATGGCTGGAAGGGTAAGTTCTTCTACATACGCGAGGAGGTGATTCCGGTTGCAATGGAATTCTGAGACCCTGCGCCTATCCCGAAAGAGGCATTTGGCGGACAGGAATTTGGCGAACAGGTGCTCGTTACCACTGGTATGAGCGATAAGTGGCCGAGCACTAGCACGAACGTCCCCGTTCTTCTTCTAGATGGCGTTGGTAAGCTCTATCTCTTTGTTATTGTCCTTTGTTCCTGTGGGGATTTTGTGGCGATGATGACTTATGAAGCTTCATCAGTGTCTTTGATGCGTGTGTAGTGTGTTATATTTTTATTGATATTTTAAGCCCTTTTTTAACACGTTAGTCAAGTTTTAAATGTATAAAACACGATATTCTACTAACACTAAACACACATATGGGCAAGTGCACCCATCGTGAGCGTAGTATAGCGTTGGTAAGATACCGAGGTCGTCCAAGGACACAAGAGCTTTTAGTACCGGTTTATCCTCAACGTCTAATCAAATCAAAAGTTTTTAGAAAATGTTTTAAACATGAAAATAAAAACTAAAAAATGCTGAAAAATAAAAATAAAATAAAAACAGATAGACAAGATGAATCACTTGGATCCGACTCGCCTTTAATGTAACCTTTGATGATTTCCGCACTTTTTCACTTTTTAAGAGATTATCTTAGTTATAGTAGTAGGCCCCTCTTTTGAAGGTGACGTTACCCTCAACCCAGTGGTTTGAGTCAGCAAGGATACAATCCCAAATGGTCGGAATATTGAAAGATAATTAATTAAGTTATTAATGTGTAATATGGTAGGCCCCTCTTTTGAAGGCGACGTTACCCTAGGCTAAGTGGTTTGAGTCAGCAGGGATACAATACCAAGTAGCCGGCTTAATGTATTAATAGTTTTACATATGAGGGGATCAAGCCATTCGCACCCCCGCTATCCAATACCAGTGGGTATTGAAGGAGGTTCTAGTAAGCTTGACCCACGTCCTTGCAGGATCTATACATTGAACAAGGTAAGAACCTTACCAAACCATCCCCTTAACCCCAGAACAGGTAGCCAACATATCTCTATATAGACCGTAGAGATATGAATGGTGAAAATCTTTTATTTTATATAGACAGTAAAATAACGCCAAGACACCACGGACAAATGATAAGGAAGTTTCACCTTCAACATAAGAAACTAGTTATTAAAGTCATTAATACAAAACCAAATACAAAGTGCGAAAAGATTAAAAATCAAAAGTATTACATTAAATGTTTGTATTCACCAAGTGATGTAAGAGACTTAGGAAAACATGACATTTGATTGTCAAGAACTCTTACTATCAATCTTGGATCCCGAGACTGCTCTACACACTCTAAGATGGATGATGGATGATGGTGGTGGATGTGGGTGATGTAGTGGTGGTGGAGTGGTGGTGAAGTGGGAGAGAGGTGGTTTGCCAAGGGATGCCTTTGAAGTGAACCAAGCACCCCTATTTATATCCTGCACAGAAGCCCGGACACGACCCCGTGTCCACTATCTTTCTCTTTCTTCATTCATTGCAATTGTCTGTATTAGGCTCCACACGCCCCCGCCTTCGCTGGGCACGGCCCCGTGTGCAAAAGCGTATCTGTAGAATCAAGATTTGCTAGATTCTGCAAATCTTAGCGTTGACCACAGCCCATGTTGAGTTGGGCACGCCCCCGTGCTGGGAATAGAAGCATCTATAACTTTGTATTTTCTGCAGACACCTGGCCACGCCACCATGTCCGCTGGGCACGGGGCCGTGGTCAGCCTTTTGTTTCTTGTTTTTGCTTGGGAAGATGCTGTCGAGGGGTCGGGCATGCCACGTTTATTCCTATTCTTTGTATTTATGTTAGTTTTTGTTGCATATTTGTTCCTTTTGTTCATTTAAGCTCATTTGGTCCTGAAAATACAAAAGGAAGACAAAAGCACACTTTTTCCAACATTAGTACTAAAAAAAGGGTTTGTTTTATGCCTCATTTGATGTAATTTACATGTTGCATTTTACACACATCAAATACCCTCATACTTGAATCTTTGTTTGTCCTCAAGCAAAACTCTTTATTATGTGGCTTACACACTCAAATGGAATGGGCAGAAGAGAAGTTTTGGGCTTGTCTTGAGTGTCGGGAATCCAAGATCTTTATTGGTTTTTATTTTTATGCTATTTACAATCCTATTCGTTATGATTTATTTAGAACGTTTCATAAGAGATATTACTTATTTGGGCATAACATGCCTCTTTAAAATTCCATTTATATACAAGTTCACATACCTCACGGGTGATCACTCAACACTCGGCCGAAGATGTATTTTTGTGAAACACTCGAGACCGTCATGGAACTTATTTCTACCATATGCTTGCCAAGCAATCAATCATCCTCCTTTTTAACTATAAACCTTTATAAATATCAAGAGGACTTGGGGAAGGGTTAGGCTTGGGTTAGAGGTAGGTGGTTTTGGGTTAGTGGTTAGTAAAAAGGGCTAAAAGCGTAAAAAGCGTCGGTCGTCGTAAAACTTTTTGTTTTTGTGACTTTTATTCAAACTAAGCATTTTCATACAAAGTTTCTTTGAGGAACTTGTTTGTTTATTGCTAGACTTCATTTTTTTTTTGATAAGGAACGTCACAAGAAAACCGAGCTTTTTACTAAAATTAAGGGTTTAAAAGAAAAAGGTTTTTGGTGGGTAAAGGGTGTTTGTTTTGTGGGTTTAGAAACGAAAAGGTTTAGGCTCAAAGGGGTTAACTAGGGGGATTTTGGGTAGGTGATAAAAAAATGAAAAATAATGGTGTTGAAAAGAAAATGGGTTAGTCCTAATGCCTCCATCATTTACTTACTTGAGTTTAAGTTGGTAAGGACCGGGAATGTATCGTCATAGCAAGTTCTAGAGTCGTAAGAAACCAAGCGGCTATTCACACAAGAAACGAAAAAATGAGCATTTAGTTTAAAGATGTATGCTTGTATGCTCAATAAAGGCTCAAAACTCACTTTTTGTGGGAATGGGTTTTTAATGTGATCAAGTATATATAATCAAATTTTAACTAGATTTGTCATGCCGTTTCATAATTTTCTTATGTTGGTTCTTTTTATCACGACGCTATCGGTTGTAAATTTGTAAAAATATAACCTTTTTAGAACTTGTTATTCCCAAATTAAACCAAGACAAGTAAAAAATGAAAAGGTTTTTGAAAAAATTTGGGGTGATTAGCGGTTCCAATAGAGTTTTGTGTAAGGCTTGTTATTAGGACTTGCAAAATTCAAGGTTTTAGCATCCCCCCACACTTAAATTACACATTGTCATTAATGTGTCCAAAAAATAAGATTTTAGGTTGATTGAATGTGTAAAAAGGTGTTCAAAAACAAAATTTTATGTTACTGGGCGTCTGGGCACGAAACGTTTTGGTCCGGGCACGGCCCCGTGTTCAGATCGCCAGTATCATATTTAACAGAAGGCTGGGCACGGGGGCGTGTTCAGCGAACACGGCCCCATGTCCAGTTACCTGACTGGGCGTTTTCTGCAGAACCTCGGGCACGGGGGTGTGTTGGGGTGAGCACGGCCCCGTGCTGAACTTGCTGTAATGAAGAAAAATTGTCGGAAGGCTCTATTTTTTGTGCATGGGGTGTGGGTTCAACTTTCCCTTAGTAACCTCCACCGTTTCGAGTGTGTTTTGACCGTTACAACATCATCCAAACACCATTTAATACTTAGAAACCATCATTCATTAAAAATAACAATTACAAAAGATCCTAGAAATTAAAAATAAAGTTAAAAATGAAAAACTAAAAGTTCCTAGGATAGATAGGTCAAGTAGCGCATGAAATCATTCTAATGAGTTCCACCCTTATTGTAGGAATATCAAAAACCCGGAAATAGATTTCCGGTACTTAAAGGCGTTGTAGAACTCGTAACCGAGGGATGTCCCTTAGACGTCGTTGAGCCATTCCTCTATCTCCCCAGGGAGGAAGAAGGTGGGCTCATTTTCCACAATGTCTTGTGGAGGAGGTGCGACGGCCACCGGGACCCCATGTAATATGTCTTTAGGGGGCTCTGTGGGCATGACATACCACTCGGCCGGAATAATGACTTCCGACACAACATTCCACTCCCTTTGTGTAATGATTGGCACCATAGGAGGAGAAGCGAGAATATTCAACCTTTGGTGCAAAAGGTTGACTTCTCGAAGACATCCCTCTAATCCTACCGTCAAATGATTTATATGGTCAACCAAGGCTTCCTCTACTCCTTTCATTTCAACGATGGCCTCTCTCAAGGCATACACGTAGTTGACGAGAGAGTCTTCTATTGATGATCTTCTTCCTCGTCGGTCGTTCCTGGAATGGCTGAGGATGTTTCGCTATTTCTGCTCGACATTCTAAAAAAACAAACCGAAAGAAATTTCAAATTAATGAAACAGTACTCCGGCCACGGCCCCGTGGCCACCTCTCTACAGGTGTTTGAAACAATGAATCTTAGAGTTTTAAATTATTTTTCTGACTTTTGAAGCATTTCTAAGCAGAAATAACTTAAAACAGTGTTGTAAAACTTATTTTTGACAAGATTCCTTGAATAAAAACCTACCAAATATCAAAATAAAGCTTGAAAACATGGAGATTTCAAGTTTTAATGGAGGTTGTGAGGAGAAAACGAAGAAGAAGGCAATAGACAAAAGTAGAAAAGACAAGATGGTTGTTGATAACCTTCTTTAGGATATACCTTATAGGGTATATGTGAAGATCCCACCAGATCTTTGTCTTTGGAATGGGTCCAAGAGTGAAGGAATCTTGCTGCATTTATAGAAAACGACAGCACGCTGGACACGGCCCCATGTCGGCTGGACACGGCCCCGTGTGCAGCAAGATTCTGACACTTTTTGTCCGTATTCTGACCTAAAGTTAGACGGGAATCTTCAGGCGGACACGGGGGCGTGTTGACCTGGATACGGCCCCGTGGCTAGAGGTTTTTATGAAGTTATGTCTTATTTTAAGGAATTTATCCAGATCGGATGGTTCCTTACTGGACGGAACAACACCGAAGTGCCTGAGATACCTAAGTTGCCCTAGTTTTAGACAAGAATGCAAGAGGTTATCGGAAAGGGTGATTCCGAAGCAAAATACCGGTGGGCAAGACCAACCTTTATTTCCCTTATCCGGGCTCTCGTTAAAGAAGGTATATGTCGAAAACCTTAGCGTGGCAGAGAAAATTATGTCGCATCTCCCATTACTGAAGGTGTCACTCCTTGTGGAGAAAACCTTAGCGTGGCAGAGAAAATTATGCGAGTAGAGAAGGCTGTTGAGGTTGAAAAACTGGTTGAGGCGGGGAAGACGGCAGCTGTTGGGGTTGGAAAACCCATGAAGGCAGCTGAGAAGTCCGCTCAAGAGGTGATGGTAGAAGATGATGTGACCCATAAGGATGCTCAGTCTGAAACGCAACAAGCGGGTGCTGCTGGCGCGGGTGGTGAAGGTGTTAGCTCTTTTAGTTATCAACACAGAGAACCCTCACCGATCCGGCTGGAGGATACTTTGGGCGACCATTACTACCGTTCATACAACGAAAGTCGCGCCGATGAAATCCATTCTCTGGTATGGAGCTTAAAATAAGGTGATACCTTTGCTACCTTCCCTACCTGTTGGGAATGTCATATGGGGACTTTCCCCCAGCTGAGGTTTTGCATCAGAAGAAACGCAAGCATGAACAACTTTATCAATCACATGTGGTTGCGCAAGCTAATTAATTGTCTACCAGCAATCAGATCACCCGGGAATGGCGCACCATACACTTCGAGTGTGCCGAATGAGAAGCTGATAGAAGTCGTTTGGCTGCTGACGCCAAACATTTTGAAAAGGCTAAGGCAGAGTTAGCTAAGAAACAGGCTCAGTTCGAGATTGAGAACAAAAATGAAGATTGGGGCACTCCGGGCCTTAAGAAAAAATTACAAGCGAGTAAAAATACTCTCGCCGAAGAACACTGGAAATGGCGTGAGGCGTGTAAGGAGAACGAGAAGATGTATGCCTCGCGTAATGAAATTACCAATCTGAAATCATAGGCGGAGGTCTCAGCTAAGGTTGTGGCTGACTTGAGTACACATAATGAAAATTTTACCAAGTCCAACACCGATATGGAAGCCAAGTTTGAGGAAGAAAAATCGCACCGCGAGCGGCCGGAACAAAAACAGGTTCGTACTTCTTACACTTGCATTGCACAAGATGATAAAATTCGGAGGCTAACTGCCCAATTATCCGCGCAGGAAGAGCTAAGATAGCAGGTCGTCTCTAAGGATAGAGACTTGGCTGGCAAGGATGCTGAGATCGCAAAACTCAAGCGTCGCTTGCACAAGTTACAAGAGAAAACTGATTCTCTTGAGATTGATCTGGAAGCCAAAAGACAAAGGGCCGAAGGTGCTGTAAAGGTGCGTAAAATCTCCCAAGCAGCCTTAGACGTGGCCTAGGATAGTTATGCTGAAATCCAGTCAACTGTCATGCCCCTGATCAATAACTCCGAGTGGTTGCAACAATACGACATTGCACATGTGAGTTATTACTACTTATATGTGATTTCTCGTATTGTTATGTTATGCACTAACTTCTACCTTGATGAAACAAGTCGCGAATGCAGTGTTGAACTCTTCGGAGCTTGACCAGACCACGAAGGATAGACTGAGTGCGCCTTCCTTGTTAAGGCGGCGATGAGAATGGACTGGGATAACAGTCATTGCTCAGTTGGCACAGAGGTAGAGAAGGGCTTCGCCCAAGCTCACGAACGTTATAATAATCTCGCCTTGTCTATCATAGATTTCGTATCCGATGTGCTTCAGCACGATGACTATGTTACTTGCCTGAAGGCTATCTTCGAGGTTTCGGTAATGCAAAAGCTCTTTGATTATGAAGAAGAAGAAGAAGACGCAGGTGATGGTGGCATGGTGTGAAGATCACAAAATTCGTAGTTTTTGTAACTTAGGCGTTTGTGCCTTGTAATTAGTTAACTCTTTTGTTAAACGATCTTGATATGTAATCAATGCGCGTTGCGCTAGTTAATGTGAATCAACTTATTTTTCTTGAACAATTATGATATTACAATTATTGCATTGTCTTAGAAACTTTTGTTTAGGTAGCGCGAATGAATGTAAGTCTGGCTCATGTTCGAACGGCGTAATCCGACTCCGCGCTATGATCGCGGGAATCTTGGAGATTAACTAGTTTATGAGCTCGTAATTTACTTTGTTGTTTTTGAACGAACTAAAAGTTGAACATGCATTTGTAATTGAATTAATATGTAGGAAATAACAAGGAAAATAATGTAAACAACACTTTTATTAATAAACTTTTCAGGCTCGAGGCCATCGTTTACAAAGGTTGTGTATTACATGTAGCATTTTCTCAGTTGTTGTGCATTCTAGGTGCATGGAACAATGTGACCGTCCAAAGTACGTAGCTCGTACGTGTCATTGCCCAGGACCTCATGGATGATGTAGGGGCCTTCCCACTTAGGCGCGATTTTTCCTAGGTGTTCGACATTGGAGGCCTCGTTGTCACGGAAAACATAGTCACTTGGATTGAATGTACGTATGTGCACCCGCGCATTGTAGTACTTCTCTAGTTTGGACTTGTATTTTGCTTCCTTGATGGCCGCGTTCTCTCGTTGTTCTTAAAGTAAGTCCAAATCGAGTCGACGTTCCGCCTCATTATCTATTGCGTTGACAGCCGTCAAGCGTGGTGAGGGGAGGCCAATATCTGCCGGGATAACCGCCTCAGAGCCATAGACTAGGCTAAAAGGGGTCTCGTCGTTACTTGTTTTGGGAATGATGGGACGAGCCCAGAGTATGCTCGGGAGCTCATCGAACCACCCTCTTCGCTTAGTACCCAGATGGGCCTTGATCCCCTCCA
The DNA here is from genome assembly GCA_030545235.1 of Helianthus tuberosus. Classification (NCBI taxonomy): domain Eukaryota; kingdom Viridiplantae; phylum Streptophyta; class Magnoliopsida; order Asterales; family Asteraceae; genus Helianthus; species Helianthus tuberosus. The sequence continues at coordinate 16,309 of JARYGA010006024.1, forward strand.
CAATGCTTTTGTTGACACTCTCTACCTGACCGTTACCTTAAGGATACACAACTGAAGAAAAGGTATGTTCAATGTGCAACTCCTTCATCCAGTTGTGAAGGTCCTCTGACGCAAAGTTCGTGTCGTTATCTGTTATGATGCGCAGGGGTAATCCGAACCGGCACATGATGTGCTCCCATGTGAACTTTCGCACTATCATTGCTGAGGTTGATGCAAGTGCCTTTGCTTCTACCCATTTCGTGAAGTAATCAGCTGCAACGATGATAAATTTGACCACGCTAGGGGCCTCTGGAAAAGAACCCATCATCTCACTACCCCATTGCTGAAACAGCCACGCCGTGGATACTGGTATCAGGTCGTTCTTGGGTCTGAGGGTCTTGGGCGCATGACGCTGACAAGAGTCACATTTGCGCAACTCTTTCACGACATCTAGGTGCATGTCAGGTCAATAATATCCAGCGTTCATTATCTTGGAGACCACCATATGTGGCCCTGCGTGAATTCTGTAAATCCCTTCGTGGAGTTTTCGAATAAGGTAATTCGCATCTTGCGGGTCTACGCAGCGAATTCGTGGTCCCAAATATGATCTTCGGTATAAAGTTCCCCCATCCATTTGGTAAAACAAAGCCTTGTGTTGGATTTTTCTTGCTTCTTCTTTGTTATCAAGGAGGATGCCCGCTCCCAAGTACTGAATGATAGGCGTCATCCAGGAAGGTGACCCTATCTCGTTAATGTTGACTTGGCGCAACGGTACTGAAGGGTTTTTAAGTACCTCAATCCGAGCATCCTTTGCTAAGTGTTGAAAAGTTGTTGAAGCCAACTTACTCATCGCATCTGCTGGTTTGTTGTCGTTTTGGTTGATGTGAACAACCTTGAAAGATTAACACTTTTGTATCAGTTCTTTAGCTTGGTCAAGATAGAGCGCCAAAATTTTTCCCTTCGCATCATACTCTACTTCATACTCTGCTTCATTGATCTACCCTGCGACGAGTAGGGAATCAACATGCGCTTGCAGATTCTTTGCCCCCATCTTGATTGCTAGGCACAATCTAGCCAAGAACGCTTCATACTCTGCTTCATTATTTGTGTTTTTTTAAGTCCAGCCAGATTGCATATGTGAATTCACGCTTTTCCGGGCTGACCAGCCTTAACCCTACTCATGCGCCATCTTCGTTCGAAACTCTATCCGTGTACAACATCCACGGTTCGTCTGACATTTTTGGCGCATGGCTTTCAACTACCTCACATTCGTGGATTTTTTCCACAGGAACTTCCATGGCGAAGTCTACCATGATTTGCCTCTTGATTGATGGTTGTGGTTTGTATATAATGTCATCGCCACCCAACTCAATTTCCCATTTCACGAGCCTTCCCGAAATTTTTGGCTTTCTCATAACGGTGATAATTGGTTAAAACATTGATGACATGACCAGTGAAGTACCTGCGTAACCTTCTTGACGCATGGACCAAAGCCAAGACCAGCTTCTCCATGATTGAGTATTGAGTTTCAGGATCGGTAAGCATTCGACTGACATAATAAATCGAAGTCTGAACTCCTTCCCTTTCTAATAATAACATTGCACCAAATGCCTTGTCGAAAGCCGATAAGTATAGGACCAGTGCCTCTTCTTCGTGCGGAGCGATCAAGGTTGGGAATTGCATCAGACACTCCTTCAAGGAAGCCTCTGTCGTCCAACGGGACTCGTTCTTTTTTACGTAATTGTGCAGCGTGTTGATGAAGAGAAAGGATTTTGCGGCGTAATTTGACAGGAAACGGTTCAGTGCGGCCAGTCGGCCGGCTACCTGTTGCATTGCCTTGATGCTGCTAGGAGGTAGTATTCTCTCGATAGCTTGTACCTTCTCAGGGTTCACTTTGAATCCACCCTTTTTCACTATGAATCCCAAAAACTTACCCTCCTCCATTCCGAACAAACATTTGCTCGGGTTGAGCTTCATGTTGACGTTGCGCAATGACTTGAAGGTTTTCTCTATGTCCTTCAATATCTGATCCTCTTCTGGACTCATGATTACCAAGTCATCGATGTATACTTCAATGTGTTTCCCGGTGTCATCGCCGAAATTTTGATCCATTAAGGCGCTGGTAAGTTGCTCCGGCATTGCGCAGGCCGAATGGCATCTTTGTGTGGCAGAAAATACCCATCTTGGTGCGAAAAGCCGTTTTGTCTTCATCTTGCAAGGCTATCTGCACTTGATGGTATCCTTTATAACAATCCAGGAAACACTTCCATTTGAATGGCACTTGAGAATCGATATTTCTATCTATCTCGGGAATAGAATAGCAATCCTTGGGGCATGCCTTGTTTAGATCCTTGTAATCGACGAACATGCGCCATCCCCCGTTCGACTTCTTGACCAGACTGAGTTCGCTACCCAGGTTTGATACCATACCTCGTGTAATATGCCAGCCTTTAACAGTTCTGAAACTTGTTCATTCATCTCCTTAGTCTTTTCTGAACCAAGGTTGTGCTTCCTCTGAAAAACCTTTAGTCACACCTTCTATTATTAATGTGACCATTGTATAACATTTCAAAACCTCTTTCCTTGAATATATAATTGCCACCCTCGTTTTGGTTGGGAAACCTACTGCGGAATAAGGGCTGGAAGTTACCATACTCAGATGTCCTTGAGTTTCTCTACCAATCAAGACGTCGTGTCTTGAGTTGGCTGGCATGACCATGAAGTCTACCTCGGTTGTTCTTGAGTGCTTCCTATCTGTCAACGTGACTGGGAAGGAGATTTGACCAAGATGGAAGACCGTCTCGTTGCAGAATCCTGTTAAAGGATAATCAACTGGCTCTAAGCGCGCCTTATCCTCCGGGTTGGATTGCTTAAAGCATTGCTCGTAGATGATATCTGTTGTACTCACTGGGAATATAAAGATGTAATATGTCTCATAATGACCCAGGATTCCGGTAATTACGACTGGGCGCGTGGCGCGTGGACTAGGGATGAGCAATTCGTTCCCGGTACCGGTACCGCACCGGTATCGGTACCGAATTTACCGAACCGGGTACTTTTTCGGTGCCGACTTTTAGCATTTTCGGTACCGATATTTACCGGTTTTTACCCTCAAATACCGGTACCGAACCGGGTATATTCGGTATCGGTATCGGTACCGGTACCCACTTTTGAGGATTTTCGGTACCGGTTCTTTCGGTACCGGATGGTACCGAGCTCATCCCTAGCGTGGACCCCCGCGCACTACCAGAAAAATAACTTGTTGCTCGTGCCAAGATTCATTCATCGGCGCTTGCCTTGGTTCTTTGCACTTCTTCATGGCCCTCCACCGACCATGTCTGTTTCCAGCCTTCGGATTTTCTTATGACCTCCCTCATCAGTTCGCCAGATTTGCCTGGTTTCTTTGCGCACGTTTTTCACCAGGTGCCCCAGCTTTCCGCTTTTGAGGGCCTTCTCAATCTCTGTGCATAGGCTGATACAATCGTCAGTTAGGTGACCGGTGTCTTTGTGAAAATCGCAATACAAGTTAGGGTCTTGGCCTTCTTGTTTTTCATCGGTTGTGGCGCTTGTCATAAGAACCACTAAGGGTGTCTTCGGCAACGTAGTCAAGTGTTTTTCTCTATTCTCGTTCTTTATTGCCTTTTTATACCTGATCTTGTCAATCGCTGCATGAGCGTCTTCGCCATAGCGAGGCCTTTCATCATACTTGTTGGACTGGTTTGACTTCCAGCCAGAGTTTTTGTTCTTCTTGTTGCGCCTTCTCGAGTCGTGCGTATTGATCCTTGAGTATTGGTCCTCAGAATAATGACTGGACTTACCCCAGTCAATGATTTTTCTGTCTGCGCGACAACCTTTGCTGCCGCAGTCAGCTTATCCCACTCTTCAGGCATCCCATCTTTCCCTATGATTGTCCCGATTAGGTTATCACATCATATTGCGTTCTTGAAATGGGCGCGCATGAGATCTTCGCTAACGTTCCCAATTTTGAGGCACTCCTTGTTAAAGCGAGTGATGAACTCTTCCAAACCTTCGTTCACGCGTCTCCAGATGTTCATTACCTCTGAAGTGCCACGCTTGTAACGCCTTTGTTGGTTGAAGTGGGCGAGGAATTTTTTTTTGAAAATCCGGCCAAGATTTTAGTTTACCTGCAGGGAGGCTATCAAACCACGCGCGAGCTGCCCTTGTCAGGGCTTGTACAAATAGATGGCACCACATAGGCATGGTCCATCCTCCCACCACACCAACTCTTGTAAACAGTTGTACATGATCGTCTGGATCAGTTAAGCTATTAAACTTACCAACCGTTTGTGGAAGTTTAGCTTTCTCCAAGGGTGCGAGAGCAATCTCACGGATAAACTTTGATTGCTCTGCTGATGGTATGTAGATCAGACTATAGTCATGCTCAGCCGACGGATTATACGTTGCGCGCATCTGTGGCTTGTAAGCTTCATGTTGCTTTGGGAGACGACATAAGTTGCACGGCCTGAGCCGGCTACTTAACAGAGTTCTTCAATGAGACTGAGTATGGGTGTCATAGTAGCTCCTTGTTTCGTAATAAGTGTCGCGCGTGGTGTGAGCACTTTGCCTTCATGGTGACGGCGATCTATTGTATTGTTACATGTGCGCGCGCTCTTGATGTGGCGTTTCATAGTTCAGTTTCTGAGGTATCGGGGCGACAAACGTAGTTTGCTGCATTTGCGCTTGGACCGACCCTTGTTGCGCGCACAGTTGTGCATAAATGGCGTTCAACGTCGTTTAACTTTTTGCGAACCAAGATGTAGGAGTCTCTCCCTCTGGTAATACTGGTGGTGCAGGTGTTGAAGGACTAGGGCCTTGATTTGCTGGGGTCACAGTTTGGGCGGTACGAGTACCGCTTGCGCGTATGCCCCCAGCCTTTGTGAAGTCTCCTTCAGCGTACTCGTCAATGGGTTGGTTTTGGACGTGCGCGTTGTCCGCTGCCGTACCCATTTGAGAGCATAAACCGAGAGGAGAAAAAAGAGTACCCTGGTCAGCCATTGATTAAGGGTAACAGCTCAGAAAGAAGATGAAAAAATGATTGTAAAAATCGGTGGGCGCCAATGAAGAAACACCAAATTAATCCGGCGATTATTTTGTGGTTTGTGTCTTGTCTAAATAAGGTTAATCTTCTTTTGAACTCGATAAACAACTACGTCGATCTTGCAAAACCATCAACACATCGTGAAGCTCATTACAAGGAGGAGAATAGGGGGTCCTCCTTATAACCACCGTCGGGCGTGAGAATAAGAACTTGCTCTGAAGATAAAAGTGTGTGTATTAACTGAGAAAGCAAGAGAGCGATCCCTAAACCTGGAGGTGAAGTTCTCTATTTATAGCCGAGGTGAATTGTGAAGGAGATGGGCTGATGGGCCTTGGGTCTGAGATCGACAACAAGGAATATCCATTTTGCCTCCCATATCACGACCATTAGTGATTCCATGCGGGAGGGTATTTGGCGCACGCTGAATGGATCCACGTGTCCTGACGATTGTCCTTATTGTTTGGTATGTCGTCAGTAGTAAGGTGGAGATCATGGAGCAATGGTCAGCGCAAGCTGATTGGTGCCACGTATGTGTCCTTGTGTACTTCTTATCTCTTGCACGATTGCTCATCGTACAACATGATAGAATACAGCCTGTTGAGCGCCTGTTGGTCCACTGCTCTGCCATTTGTACTTTCTGGACTGTCTGATGTTGCCTAGCACTTCTTGTACTCGCGCGACCTGGGGTAGTCCTGTGTGGTCGGCGCAAGGTCAAGGAAGCTAGGTTTTTTGTCTGTCCGAATAGATTCTATCTTGGTCCTGATCTCGCGCGGGACTTGGAGTACATCCTTGTGGTCGGCGCACGGTCATGAAAGCCAACACTTTGGTTTACTTTGGGTATGGCCTCATGCGCAGCCTGGTGTTAACTTATATGGTTGACGCAAGATTTGAGACCATACCCCTTTAGTATATATAAGGTTGACGTGTGTTTATATAAATTTTATTCGTTCGGTGCAACGTGTGTGCATCTAATGAATGTGTGTATTTGTTGATCTTCAACATGAAGAGCTATCGCAAAAATAAACCAACGCACGAAAGTTTGTTGATAGTGGTGCAAATCCTTGCCAATGCACAAGGACGCAAACATCAGAATACAAAACAACCAATGCAATCTAAGGGAAGCACCACACCCACACCAACTCCACAAGAGGAACCTCGACAAGAAAAGAAGGCGGAGGATACTAACCTAACTAAAGCTATGGAAACAAAAATCTCTAGAGAATGCAACTGCAAGACCTTCATTTCTTGTAATCCACCTTCATTCGATGGGAAGAAAGGTGCTATTGAGGCACATGAATGGCTAAGTGAGGTAGAAACCATTCTAGATTTGTTGGATACAAAATTACTCATATTTAGTTTTTGGTTTATATTATTTCATCGAATTGACGTATGATGAACTAGTAGACTCTATTAAATGTTAGTTCATCAATGAGTATATAATACAATCTGGCCTCTTTAAATTCATAAGTTATATACAAGGGATGAATTTTTTCATAAATAAAGCACGACTAACTCGAATTTAACACTATTCAAACCTTTATAAACTCTTATTAACATAGAGGAATTGGCCTGTAATAATCACAACTAGAGGTCATTGGCCATTAACAGTCCCACCTTTGAATATTCCCCCCACCAGTCCTACTTTTCACCTATTTTTCCTACACCAGTCCCCCGTTAAAAATAAAAAAAAATAAAAAAAAACTTAACGGAGTTAAGCTTTTTTCCAAATTACAAATAGATTTTTAGGGCCTTTAATCAGAACGACGATACAAGTCAATTGATGTAAAACTTACCTCAAAATGGTGCTCCAAATGACTTGATTTTTGTTAATTGGAAATTTAAACACCCGAATTAAAGCATCGTTTTCATCGTTTGGAGCACCGTTTTGAGGTAAGTTTTACATCAATGGACTCGTATCGTCGTTCTGATGAAAAGTCGTAAAAAACTGTTTGTAATTTGGAAAAAAAAAAACATAACTCCGTTAAGTTTTTTAACGGTGGACCAGTGTAGGAAAAATAGGTGAAAGGTGGGACTGGTGGGGGAATATTTAAAGGTGAGACTGTCAATGGCCAATGACCTCTAGTTGGGATTATTACAGGTCAATTCCCCATTAACATATTAAGTACGTCATTAGGAATTCAAACTCTCTGAGCTCTCTCACGGTCTCACTCATGTCAAGTACCCAAAATTCAACTCAACACTCAAGAATTTGTTATTATATATTTTAGGGTAATTTTATTTGGATTATTCATATCCATCACTGCATCATTCGTGGATGAATCTTCGTAAACTGTGAGTAGATCTATTTTTCTCCCCTTTTTAGTCATTTACTATTTTTGGGGTGTATCATGTGTCATGTTTTCTATTGTTTTCTATTTGATTAAATAACATGCTAAGTTAATGTGTCACTATGTGTATCGCTTCATTGTTTCTATTATTTCTAGTATATACCGTTATACGTGTATCTATCTGTTTACTCGCTTTATGTCACAGGTTTCGCGTGGATCCACCTTGTTGATTAGGTTCCCCACGGCCATTGGTTGTAGCCTAGTATCGTCGTCAGTATTAGACTCGCTTTTCGGGGCTTGAGACTAATGCACGCTATAGTCTTTGAGTCTTATTGTTTCTATATTGTGTCTATATTGTGACTGTGGTGATTTGATGATTGTTGTTGTAGTTGTGGTAATTATAGATGTTTCTACAACACATAGAATTGCATGTTAAATATAGTTTTAAAAGATTTCTAAGTAAAATAAATAAATTAATAAGGCAAGACATTTTATTTAAAATCTATATCTATTTACCAACATTTTGTTGACCCAAAACCTTTTTACGCATTATGCAAGTACACAAGTAGGAGATAGAGTTGATGGCAAAGACACGTAGGACATGCCTTGGTAATAAAATGGACCATTGTTCATAACTATTTATCTGTTGAATTACGTATGTATTATGTTAAATGTTTTCTATGATTATGTGTGACACATTTAATTTGGTGATTTTAAATATCCAAACTTATAATAGTGTCATAAGTCATGGACAATCATCATGCCCCGTACCAAATTCGTTACGGGCCGGGGTGTAACAGATGTTGAGTCGTTGATAGTTGGAAGAAGAAAAAGAGGTGGGGGTTTGTGGTTAGTTATTATTTTTTCAATATTTTAAATTTTCATTTTAGTTAGTAATTAAAAAGGGTCAAATAGACAACTTATCAAAATAGAGAGAATTTTTAACAAACATCCAAATTAGCAAGTGATGACGTGAGTGCCCGGAAGCTCTCACTCAGAGCTGGAAGCAGTAAGCTGAATTAGTAAGCCGGTAGCAATCACACAGACGATCAGCAGCTGGAAGCTCATTTATTGTACACTCAACAAGTCCCGAGGCTGCAAATCAAACTGATGGGACTTTAACCAAAAGTGTGCAAAAGTAACATTGAGACTCACAATTCAGACTTTCACCAATGAGGCAAGGACATCCGCACAAGCAACACCTCAGATGATAAGACTTACCCTTATAGAAGATGAGCTGTCGAGCAGGCGTCCCCAAGGCTAAGAGCTCTGCATATATAAAGGAGTCTCCTCACAACTCTTTCTCTCTCTCTCTTTTTCTATCTCTCTCTAAAACTATACTCTCTCATTCTCTTAAGCTTATTAACTCCCTAGAAAACCCCTGCATATATAAAGGAGTCTCCTCACAACTCTCTCTCTCTCTTTTTCTACCTCTCTCTAAAACTATACTCTCTCATTCTCTTAAGCTTATTAACTCCCTAGAAAACCCCTTACTTATTCTCACACCGGAGTTCAAACGCGAGAGGCCACTTCTCGCGTTAAGGCTAGTGGTGCTTCTTTGTTCGCAGATTCTATCCAAGGAGCTTTCTACCGTAGTGGATCCTAAACCTTCCCCTTTCATACTTTTGTTGTTTTAACAAATGCCGCCCACCGTGAGATTGCGCCGCTTAGAACATAAAATTTGGTAGTTTAGTCCATGTTCCTAAGTTCTCATCTTTTCTATAGCTAGAATCTTAAGTAGGCATAAATACTAAGACTACTCGGTGTGGAGGAGGGTAGTCCTCAAAGGATGTTCCGCCACGTAGGCGTACACGTAAACGGGTATGAGGATGGGCCTAAAGGGGATGGATCTAGGGTGTGGAGGATGGGCCTATGTATATACGTGTGTGTGTGTGTATAGAAGAAGAGAGAGAGTGCTTCGGGAGGACACCAACAACGGGGACGGACCTAGGGGCGGTGTGCTGGGGCGTCACCGGCCCTAGACCGCTCCCCACACCGAGTAGCCTAATAACCTTTTAGAATTTCAAATTCATCTACAATATAAACAAGTAATATATCTTTAACCAGATTAGTTTTTATTTAATTTGAATTCTCTTTAATAATTCTCAATTGATAATTATACCCTTATAAAGAAGCAAGTTTTCTATGCATAACAAGTTGTACATTATGCTTTGCACATTTTTCAAAAAAAGGTTTTTACGTTTTGCATTTTTAACCCTATATAATTTGTTTTTTTTTTAACTTTAACCCAAAACTTTTCATTATTTACAATTTAACTTCACAACTTTTCTCACTTATACTTTTCATCTTTCGCAAATTTCCGTTTTACCTATAATTCTAAATTTTTCGAGTTAATACGACGCAACGTACATGTGTGGTTCAACGTTTTTGCCTCTGTTTTTCCATGTTTGACAGTTTCATTGTAACACGCATATCCTAGGTCGAGTCAGTGTTGGTGGTCGATGACGGTTGTGTAACATTAGTACTATTTGACATCGTTTTACGCCCCGTTGCAACGCGATGTGTACTTTGTGGGTTTTTCAAAGAAAAAATGGTTATGCATATGGTTGTCGTAACGTTGGCTTTAGGGGTTTTCCAAAAAAAAATGTTTTTTTTTACTTTTCACCCAAAAGTATTTTATAAATTACTTTTAACCCAAAACTATTTGTTTTTTTACTTTTAACCCAAAACTATTTGTTTTTTACTTTTAACCCAAAACTTTTTACCTTTTGCAATCTATTTTTGTAACTTTTTTACTTTCAACTTTGTTCCTTTATAGTTTTCATTTTCCGCAAATTTTACGCTTTATGCTTGGTTCTAAATTTTGTGACATAACACATCGCAACGTGTGTCTTTGGCTTAACGTTTTTACGTTTCGCTCTAAATTTTGCGAGTTAACACGATGTGTTGGTGCACTAAATGTCTGCTGATTACGTCATTATCAAGTCTTGTGCCTAGGATTGTTTGAATGATCACACAATAAGGTTTAAGTTAGGGTTTGTATGTGTTAAACACAAGATTTCGCTTGAGAGGGTATGTTTATGCTTGAAGCGAAATCAACAACACATGATTTCGCTTCAGACAGCCTCAAGCGAAACCAACTACTCTATATATAGGTGTGTTGGTCATTTGAAGCGAAAGTTAAGTTGTCATTGTATGTGAGTCAAGGTGCTGCTGAATTTTTGTCAGAAAATCATTGTAAAGACTCAGAAGGCATTAATAGAAGAAAAATTAAGAGGAACAAAGCTGTTATGACTTTGTATACATTGATTCCGCCTTTGTATTCAAAGATGAACACCTTAACTGACTTTTAGAGGTCGTACATCGGTCCAACAAGTGGTATCAGAGCTCAGGACGAGGAGTTCATACCATAGCAGCGAATTTTCTTCTTTCTACTCATTCTTTTTTACATTTTTCAGATCTGAACAAGTTCCAACGGTCGAAATGGTCTGATTTTCGAGTATAACGTGTAAAACATAGTATTAACAAAGCCTACAAAGTTTCGGACTAAAATTCAGACTAAAACATGTTAAAATTGACATAAAACAGGGTTTCGCTTGAAAAGTGTTCGAAGGTTTTAGTTGATTTCGCTTCAAATCAGACTGTTTGGACGATTTCGCTTGAACCTCTGAAGCGAAATAGTGTTATTTGAGACTTCCTGAAGCGAAATAGTGGTTTTCGCTTGAACAGTTGAAGCGAAACTTTTATTTCAGATTTCGCTTGAAGGTTCTGATCTGTTGAAGCGAAATAGTTGGTTTCGCTTGAAACTGTTGAATTGGAACTTGTACAGTTGAAGCGAAATAGTGGTTTTCGCTTGAGTATCTGATCTTGTGAGATTTCGCTTGAAGGTTACAATCATTTGAAGCGAAATAGTTGTTTTCGCTTGAAAACACTTAATATCAGATTTCGCTTGAACAGTGTTATTATTGAGCTGTTTCGCTTGAAGCTGATTACTTCAAGTATTTCGCTTGAATCTGTTAATTTTTCAAAACCTAAAAATTTTCTAAGTGTTTGACTGATTTTTCAGGTACGTTCACGATGGATGATATTTTCTTGAATCCGTTTAGCGATATGTACGCATTTGCAGGAAATTCGGGAGACGATACTTCTTCAAACGATGTAAACAAAAGTCCACCGAAAGAAAGAAAGAAGGAAGCTTGGGAGTCTAAAAGTGCATTTGGAACATTTAACAAACCTCCTAAGCTGATGGCTATAGAAGATTATAGCAGGTGGGCAACAAAGTTCGAAGATTGGTTGATGGCATTTGCTTTTCCTTGCTGGAAGAGTATGAAGAATGGTTATGCTCAAGGAAAGAAGAATGGTGAAGCATTAAGATCAGTTGAAGAGATAGACAGTTTTGTGGCCGAGCAAAAATGTGTGGCATTATTGTTTCAGTCGGTGCGTGAAGACATCATTTCACTGATAGATTACTCAAATTCTAAAGACTTATGGGCAAAGTTAGAAAAGAAATGTGTCGGTAGTCAAGAAATTAAGAAAAACAAAAAGAAACTTCTTAGAAAAGAATTTGATCTGTTTGGTTGTATAAAGAACGAGTCAGTGTGTAAAATGATAGAACGGTTCGGTCATCTGAAGCTGGAATTAGTAAGACATGAGATTGACATTCCTGAAGAAGATCTTATAGACAAATTGTTCGATTCGTTGCCTGACGAAATGGATTGGAGATATTATGCGCTGATGCTGAAGAATACCATCAAAGAACCAGAAAAGCTGACATTAGATTTGCTGATTGAAAAACTCGAGAGTCATGAGCTAGAGTTGAAGAAGACGTACAAAATTAATCATTCATCTTATCAGCAGAATCTGGATTTATACTATCCAAAGAGCATGATGCCGAATGCTACTTCTCCAAAGACTGCATTTTCTGCTGAAAATGTGTCGACAGCCAGCAAAGAAAGTCAAAGTGGTCAAAGCAGTGGAAGTCACAGTGGTTTTCACAGTGGATCTTCATCTTCTGGAAATGCTGATGCAAAGAATCGTTTTCAATGCAACATCGCAATAGACTTGAAGAATGTTCAGAATTTTGATGAGGAATCGGCCAAGCAGCAGATGATCTTTCTAGCATCAGTGTTGGAATCGTATGAAGGATTGGTAGCTGGGAAGATTGGCAATACAAATCTGACGAAAGAAGATTACGATCAGATTGATCCGGAGGAAATGGAACTGATCGATATTCGTTGGGCTATGGCAAGTGCTGTTCGTCGTGCACAAAGATTCATGGAAATTACTGGCAGAAAAACAATTGGTGGTGCTTCTACTAAGTTGGGGTTCGATAAATCAAAAGTGACTTGCTTCAAGTGTAAGCAGAAGGGTCATTTTAAGAGAGAATGCCGAAACGCTTATGTTGATGAATCGGAGAATCCATTTCGAGATGATTATTACAAAAAGGCAATCTACCATCAGAATAGATCCGAGCCGCCTAGATTGAAGCAGTCTGAAGATAACAGAGACAAATCAAGGGCTCTTGCTGTGATTTATGATGATGAGGGGTATGATTGGAGTAAGGAAGTTCTACCTGAAGAAGATGCGGTGGGTTACGCATTCATGGCAAGCAATGATGAACCCGTTAAATGGAAAGATGATCGTACTGAGGAACAGAAGTATCAATACCGGAAAATGATTGCTGAAAACAAGATTATCAGACTTTCTGGTGTCTTTCTGGAAGCTAGAAAAGCAAACAGATGGGATCCAGATAGAGAGTGCTATCTTGATAGATATGGCAACATTGCGATTGATGACAAAACGTTAGATATCGAAGCCATTATCAAGGAGTACAAAGAAGATGATGAGTATTGGCAACACAAGTGGTGGGGAACACCAACTTCGAAAATGATTGAAGAAGAGAAAGAGAAAGAGAGAAAGGAGAAAGAGGAGAAAGAAAAGAAAGAAAAGCAGGTTGATACAGGCATAATTGATACTACGCAAGAGTTGACAGCTAAGAACCTGGGAGTGATGGCTGACAAAGTGCTAGCTGCAAAAGCACTTGAGGTAGATCCTAATTCTGTTACTGAGTCAAAGGGATCGGTCAGTCAAAGTGTGTCAACAAATGCGTCAGGTAACAAAATTGAAGGGAATGCTGACTGCAAAAATTACACCAAACAATGCAATTTTTGTAGCACTGTCACGTATCTTAACAATGAGAAATTTCAGAATCTGACAACAAAAGTTAGAAAGGTTGAAGATCAGATTCTCGATCGTGACAAAACTGTAAGAGCTTCAACTGAACGGATCAAAGAATTAACGACTCAAATTGAAAATGATAAAACTGAACGTGAGAAAATAAAATCTGAAAATGAAAAGTTAATTCTTGAAAACCGTCAGATTTCTGAAAAGTTTGAGAAATTGAAAAATGTTGTTAAAGATAGTGATGATCGTAATGGCAAAACATTTAAAGAAAATGAACATCTAAGAGCTGTTTTGAGGTTAAAAGAAGAATCGATTAATGAACAACTGGATCAAATTGCTAAATTGAAACTTAAAGTTCAAGAAGCTGAAATTGAGAATGAACGAATCCAGTTGAAGCTTAACAGCTATAAATCAGCAAGCTTTGTTTTGCAGCATATTGTTCCTAAACCTATAGGGAAAAACAAGATGGCGAGGATGTGTTTTCTGATGGAACGGGTGTAGGTTTTCACAAAGTTCCACCGCCAATTTTAGACAACTACACGAAAAAGCAGTCTAGTTTGGTGGAAATTGAGGAAGAAAGTGAAGTTAAACTTCCTGAAAACATTGATGTCACGTTCACATCTTCCAATGACGAGGGTGTCCAAAGTGATGTGGTGAAAAGTGTGGTAAACAAAGTGCTTAAACCGGATTGTGACACTTCTGAGGAGGATGGGTGTTTTCTAGACAGATACATTCTGAAACAAAAGTCCAAGAACAACTTAGATGAAGAATCAAATCTTGTCATGTACAAGATGATGGGTTCGGATAAGTTGTTTTCGGATTCAGAGTTTCCAATAGAGAATGTTAACATGAACAAATTGACAAATGTTTTCAAACTTGTTGAAGTCGAGTTGTCAGCTGTGAATAATCTGAGTCGAAAGAAAGACAGGGTTTATAACAAGAAAACTGTTTATTCACCACGTTTTTATAATAACAATCGAAACAATTGGTTGGGTGGTTATCGGGGTGGTAATAGTTATCAGAAAAAGAATTTTCAAAACAAAAGGTTTGCTAATAAAAAGGTGTTTGTGAACAGTTCGAGTTCATTGTCTGATGAGGAAAATGAAATCTTTTCAAAATCAAATGAAGAGTTCTTTGAGAAAAGAGCTTCACAGTATCAGTCTGAAGGCACGAGTCGAGTAGTTGATACTCGTAATTGTTTTAGATGTGAACAAGTTGGTCATATTGCACGAAAGTGTACATATGTGAAGCCTAGGACTGAAGCTGTGAAGGTTCAACAAAAGAAGGTTGATGTGAAGGGTAAAGCACCAATGTATGTTGAGAAGAAAGTGGTTGAGAATCAAAACATTAAAATCAACAATGTAAAAGCAAAAATTGAACCGGTAAAGAAGTTGGTAACTCAAAATGACAAGTTTTATAAACGGGTTGCATTAACTGAACAAATTTGGAAACCAAAAACTGAAATGAAAATTTCAACTTCTGAAGTGAAAAAGGCTGAAGAATCAATTTCGGTTGATTATAATGCAAATTTTCCACCTTTGAAGGCTGAAAATTTCAAAATTCAAATTGCTAAAGTCAAGGTTACACCTAAGGCTGATGAAGCCTGGGTGGACACCATGTTCGAATAAGCAGTTTGAATTGCCGGAGCTTCCTGGATCGCGAAGCATGAATCGGCATCTTTATTGAAATGTTTTAAAATCAACTTGTGGTATGTGCAGGATCTTCCAAGAGCCATTTCAAGATGGATCATGGATAGTGGCGCATCTCGACATATGACAGGAAAAACTGCATTACTATATGATGTAAGGAACATTAATGGTGGTTATGTGGGATTTGCTGGTCATGAAGGTGGTAGAATTGTTGGTGAAGGAACGTTATCCAATGGGATTGTGACGTTTGAGAGAGTTAACTACATCACTGAGCTGGAGAACAATCTGCTTAGTATCTCGCAGATTTGTGACAATCAGTATACTACTCATTTCACTGATAAAGAGTGTTTGATTTTGAAACCTGGTTTTGTTATTCCTGAAGAATGGATTATTATGAGGGCACCTAGAGTGAATGATTTATATGTGTTAGATATGTCTGTAGCAACTACAACTACTGGTCAAGCACATTGTTTCGTGTCCAGAGCAACTGAGAAAGAATCGAGATTGTGGCACCGAAAGATGGGGCATATACATCTTAGAAAAATGAATCATTTGGTGCACAATGATTTGGTATTGGGTGTTAATATCAAAGGTTTTCATCTGGAAGGGGAGTGCATTAGCTGCATCAAAGGCAAGCAGAAGAAAAAGTCACACCCTACAAAGCAAGTTAATTCAGTTTCGAGACCTCTGGAAAGACTTCACATGGATTTGTTTGGTCCTGTGAATGTCAAAAGCATTACAGGAGATTACTATTGTTTGGTCGTTACTGATGATTATTCCAGATTTTCGTGGGTTTCTTTCTTGAAGACGAAAGATGAAACATTTGACAGTTTGATGGGTCTGTTCAGAAAGATTGAGAATTTGTACCAAAGGCGTATCAAGAGAATTCGAAGTGATAATGGTACTGAATTCAAGAACAGCAAGATGGAAGAATTTTGTGATGAAAGAGGTATTTTGCATGAGTTTAGTGCTCCGTACACTCCGCAGCAGAATGGAGTCGCAGAACGCAAAAACCGGACGCTAATCGAGACGGCTAGAACTATGCTCGCAGATTCAAAGTTACCGATTAATTTTTGGGCTGAAGCTGTTTCCGCCGCATGCTATACGCTCAACAGGGTTCTCACTGTCAAGAAGTTCAACAAAACATGTTTTGAGCTAATCAATAACCGTAAACCGAATTTGAAGTATCTAGAACCGTTCGGGTCACCTTGTACGGTTATAGAGCCTTTTGGAAAGTTTGGTCCGAAGTGCATTGAGGGAATATTTGTTGGTTATTCAAATCCATTAAGACGTGTCTTCGTTCAAAGTGAGAAGCGGATTATTGAAGCTGCAAATGTAGAATGTCAAGGTTATACTATGCCGCCGCAGAATCCTGGTGATTCATGGCGTTATCATTATGACAAACTTTGGGATTCGTTTGACATGAGAGAAGAATCAGAGGATGATGAAGATTTCTTTGATGAGTTGGATATTTTGCGTGAATATGAGTCACAGTTAAGATTCCCAGCTGAGTATTCGAGGAGACCACGAGAAACTTCAAATGATGATGAAGCAGGTCCAAGTAATGCTGGTGAACATGATGATGTCCAACAGAATGAAGTTGCTTAAGATAATCAGTCGGCTCAGAACGATAATCTAGAAGCTGAAAACATGCCAGTATTTGATCATGGTGATTCAGATTCAGATTCTGAGGGGGAGCAAATTCAGATTTCAAGTCAAACAAACCAAGTTGGTGAACAAGATGCAGAGCAGAATGTTACTAATCTGGAGGGAAATGTAGATGTTCAAAGTGAAGTGATGCCGCGAACTTTTTCATATCATCCAGAGGAGTTGATCATAGGAGAATTAAAAGCTGGAGTTCGCACTCGAAATCAGATTGATAAAGGGCTTACATGTTTTTATACAAAAGTTGCTCCTTTGCAAACTGAATTCTCATTGAGTTGTTTTATTTCGCAGGTTGAGCCAAGAACTTACAAAGAGGCGCTTACTGAAGACTCTTGGGTCAATGCAATGCAGGAGGAACTTAGTCAATTCGAGAAATTGGGAGTGTGGAAGTTAGTTGATTTGCCGGATGGTCATAGGAAAATTAACACTAAGTGGGTGTTTAAGTGTAAGAGAGACGATAGAGGAGTTGTCGTAAGGAACAAAGCTCGACTCGTTGTTCAGGGATTTAGTCAACAGGAGGGGATTGATTTTACTGAAGTCTATGCTCCTGTAGCTCGACTAGAGGCAATCAGAATTTTCCTAGCATTTGCGTCTTGGAAGAACTTCAAAGTTTATCAGTTGGATGTTAAATCGGCGTTTCTTTACGGGAAGGTTAAAGAGGAGGTTTATGTCGGTCAGCCGCCGGGCTTTACCGATCCAATCCACACAAAAAAGGTCTACTTATTGGACAAAGCGCTGTATGGTTTACATCAGGCCCCGAGAGCCTGGTACGAGACTTTGTCTCAACACCTACTAGCCAACAAGTTCATTCGTGGAAAAGTGGATGCCACTCTCTTCACTAAAGAGGTCGATGGTCATCTTCTGATAGTTCAGATTTATGTAGACGATATAATCTTTGGGTCGACAAATGAAAATCTATGCAAAGATTTTGAATCAGTGATGAAGCAGAAGTTTGAAATGTCATCAATGGGGGAAATGAAATTCTTTCTGGGATTACAAGTTGAACAACTTCCTGAGGGAATTTTCATTCATCAGTCAAAGTACGTTCATGATATTCTAGAGAAATTTGGGATGTCAAGTTCTACTCCAGCTGCTACCCCACTTGCAACAAATCATGGGATTCACCCAGATCTCACCGGAGACAGGGCTGATGAAACTTTTTATCGATCCATGATAGGTTCTTTAATGTACCTAACTGCTTCACGTCCTGATATCATGTACCCAACGTGCCTCGCAGCAAGATTTCAGTCTAACCCGAGAGCATCGCACATGATCATTGTGAAGAGGATATTGCGCTACCTGAAAGGAACTCCTTCATTGGGGTTGTGGTATCCTAGGAAAGGTGATTTTACGCTCGAAGGGTATTCCGATTCGGATTTCGGATGCTGCAAAGTCAATTCAAAATCAACAACTGCAGGATGCCAGTTCTTTGGTCCTAGATTGGTTACCTGGCAGTGTAAGAAACAAACGTCTGTGGCGTTATCTACTTGTGAAGCGGAGTATGTTTCTGCTAGCAGTTGCTGCTCTCAGATCTTGTGGATACAGCAACAGATGCGCGACTACGGTTTGCAGTTTCTTAACACACCTCTTTTTGTTGATAATGAGGCCGCAATAAATATAACAAAGAATCCAGTACATCACGCTAAAACTAAACACATAGCAATTCGTCATCACTTTATTCGTGATTGCTTTGAGAAAAAGTTGATACGAATTGAGAAAATCCACACTGACGAACAGAAAGCTGATTTACATACCAAAGCTTTTGATAAAAATCGGTTTAAATATTTGTTAAAACTGAACGGTATGAAGCTTCTGTCGGTGTCGGATGGCATAATTGGCGTTGATGAGAGTACTGTTGCGGATGAAGACGAGAAACAATCTGCAATGGTTTGTCTAATTTTTACTTGTTTTGGTATTTAGGGGGAGTAGATGTTTGTACATAGTTTATTTTCAGAAAATACAAAAACAGTAAAAAATGCAAAAATACAAAAACATGATAAAATCTGAAAAAGAGCTTGTGTATATAGGGAAAATGATAGTACATCAGCTAGGCGATTACAGTATGCTAAAGATTTGAAAAGTATAAAAGAGTTAAACAATCTTACTGATGATGTGTCGATAGATTTTCGTACATTTAGTAGATTTATTCGGGATATAAATCTAAATTCAAACTTGTGAATTCGTGGGGAACACTACTTGGATATATAGGTAACCCCTGAAATCTCGTTTGAAAGGTCTCGTAATCTGATATACTAGGTCTTTATACTCTATGATATCTGGGGTATTATTCCGGGACTTCTGCTGAACGGTAGTTCTGACCTAGTCCCTGGCTAATACTTGCTGCAATGCTTGAAACACAGCATTAAACCCTCAGCATGCTGAAACAATAAAATTGATAAATGCTGCTGTTGTAAGCAAAAAGATCCTCTAAAGGGGACACACTAAAAAGTCGAAGCTGATATCTCTCTGCGTATACGGAAGTATCGATCTGAGATCCCTCGGCCCTCGCATACCTAAATTATATACAGATATCATTGTAGTATTCTCACCTGTAAGACTGATTATTGAGATTCTGGATACGGGAGTATATTCAAGAGGTGGGACACATGAATGAGCTAAGTTTTTAATTCATCTAAATCGTATCCTGAGTAAATTGAAATTTGTATGAGAATTTAAGATGGATCAGTATATCGACAATTGAGGTAAATTGTTTAAGTCTAAGTATGAAATGTAGCTTAACGGTACTTGTGATTTGTCTGAAAAGCTGATATGATTCCCTGACACGCTCGTCAAAAATATGTTTGTAAATAGTTTACTTTGTTTACTTTCTGCAATTTAAGTTTTCTGTATTTCATTTCTTAGTTTAGAATACTTTGATAAAATCCAAAAAGATTTTATTTCTGCTTTATTTTCCGACAAACCAAAGTAGAAAGTTGATTGTTGGATTCTCGGATGTTTGAAGCAGATGCAGGAAATTCTGGACTGAAGAATGAGGAGAGCTTACTTTGAAGAAGTTTGTATTTGTTTGAAAAGTCAAAAACAAGTTCATTAACTTGATACTTGTTATTTTCAGAAAATGTTTGAAATTGTTGTTTTAAAATCAGTATTGATTCGTCAAAAGATCAACCAAGGTCATTAATTTGGACTTGGTAGATTAATTGAGTAATCAGGGTCATTAACTTGATCCTGAATACTTGAGTGGATTGTTAAAGCTGATTAAGTTTGTGTTTTATTGTTGAAAAGATAGAATGGTTATGTTTGTTGGTTGAGTAACAGGATTGGACTTCATTATTCCCAACGGAAGCTAATTGTCAAAGCTTGAATCAGATTTCTCAGATTCTAGCATATCGAGAAGGGGAGTCTGTGAAAGGGGGAGTCTGGATCAAAGGTCAAAGGGAAGATTGAAGTTTAAAGTTTAAAGCTTGAAGATAGAGATTGATGAGAGTTTTTACAATATTTGAAGATTGCTAAAGATAAAGACTTGAAGCCAAAGACTTCATCAACATCCAAGGGGGAGTCTGTTGGTGCACTAAATGTCTGCTGATTACGTCATTATCAAGTCTTGTGCCTAGGATTGTTTGAATGATCACACAATAAGGTTTAAGTTAGGGTTTGTATGTGTTAAACACAAGATTTCGCTTGAGAGGGTATGTTTATGCTTGAAGCGAAATCAACAACACCTGATTTCGCTTCAGACAGCCTCAAGCGAAACCAACTACTCTATATATAGGTGTGTTGGTCATTTGAAGCGAAAGTTAAGTTGTCATTGTATGTGAGTCAAGGTGCTGCTGAATTTTTGTCAGAAAATCATTGTAAAGACTCAGAAGGCATTAATAGAAGAAAAATTAAGAGGAACAAAGCTGTTATGACTTTGTATACATTGATTCCGCCTTTGTATTCAAAGATGAACACCTTAACTGACTTTTAGAGGTCGTACATCGGTCCAACACGATGCAACATGCGTGTGTGGGTGAACGTTTTACATCGTCTATTTTTCCCCCGTTTGACAGGTTTAACATAATGTGCGGATCCTAGACCGACTTAGTTATAACTAAAGAATCCCCGCCGCATTGCGGCGGGTCGTAATCCTAGTTGAAAAAAAAAATAGAAAGTTTAATTTTTTCACAGTGATAAAACTTAAAAGTATTCAAGTATCTTTCGTATTAAAACTAAAATATAATGAAACTAGCTTACAACCCCGTGTATTACACGGGTTGAATTGACGAAAAATGTAAATGATAAATTTGTATATAATCCTTATTAATGAAACTAGTATTCGAACCGCGCGCGTTGCGCCGCGTCGCCATGAAATTCACCAAGAACCCACGAAAAACAATAGCATTACACTTTTTTTCAAAAGTTGAGTAAATTATATATGATATAAAATTCCAAATTCTAAACCAAAAAACAGTTGCAAACAACAAACAGAAACAAAACAAAATAAAATATACAATGTCAACAAACAAAAAAATAGTTGTATGGAACAATGCATCAGTGAGGTCATCACTGTAAATTACATCAGCAGCTACCAGCAAAGACGCCCTTTGAGGTTCTTCGAATTGCGACAAAAATTAAGAAAACTTACCCAAAATAAATAACTTCAAAACCAAAAGGAGATTAGAAAAAACTTACCCAAGACATGGAACAATGAAAAAGACAAAATCATCAAAAGCCTTTGCATTGTAGGTGTTCTTCAAGATATAGTAAACATCGAAATGATGAGTTTAGTTTCTCTTTACTACAAATATACTGGTTAAAAAAAAGAACAAAACCATTCCAGTTTGGGATCTGAATGGCTTGTTTTCTCCACCAAAAGTCAAAACAAATATCCATGGTCTGAGCACAGAGTATATAACCCACCCAACGGCTGCGTTTCTAGTTCATGAAACGCATACACAAACCGTTTCGACTCGTCTCATCTGGTCTCTTCAATCCACTATGGACTAAAAATGCATCAGTATTTATTATGATGCAGTTTATGCAACCATATTAACACATTAGTTACTGAAAATAAACAAAAATGTTTTTCAAGTCACCCAATCCAAGCTGACCAGTTTCAACATGTATCAAAGAGACCATTTTTTACTTCAAGTACTTCTGATAAATTTAGTTCTATAAGAAAACTCGTATACCTGCCAATCCCAACCATCCATGAGTCATGACATCCAAGACCTCAATCCACTTTAAAGAAATCAGCTTTTCCAGTGTAATTGTAGTATACACTCACACCATTCAACATTTGGTCCAAGATATTAGTCTCATCAGTAGCGTATAGAGCTTTGTACACATGTCAGATGAACATCTTTAGTTTCAAAAAATATATAGACAACACACTTTACACTCACACCATTCAAGATTCAGTCCAAAACATTAGTTCCATCAGAAGAATCGTCTATCGCTTTGCACACCTGTCAGATGAACGTCTTTAGTTTAAAAAAATATCTAAACAAAACAATAAATTGTAACATAATTACAACTATTTAATCGGGTATGTAGGCAGGTTAGTCTACCATACCTATATAACTATACACCAATTCCAAAGAATTAAAAAGATCATCATTGCTCCTTAGTTTCTTACCAATGATATTTTTCTTAATATGAAGTTGCTTCCTCCCTAGAGATAATTTAGTCTGGGTTAAAAAAGTGGTGCTCTCATCGACAAACTGAGTAGCAGTTCGAGCCCGCAACTCTTCTAAACTCTCTCCCTTGCTCTCTCCAAAACCTGCAATTAACTTGGTCAGTCACACGACACACCAGAATGAACAAAGCTGGATGGGTTTGGGTACTGATTCAAAGAAGGCCGGGTAAAATAGTTTACCCAATAATTTCTGGATTCTCTTAGGTACACTTTGGCCAACCATTGACCTGTTCCAATCATTTGAGTGATTTGACCCGTTCCATTTTTTTACCTATTTTTACCTGCTCAAACACAGATAGGCTGAAATCGGTAACACATATTATTATTAACTAAAGAAAGAGAGTCAAAGGAAAAATTAACACCCGTAGTCAAAACGTGGAGCTAAAAGTAGGGCTGTCCAAAAAGTTCGCGGCTCGAAGCTCGCTCGGATTTAGCTCGGAAAAAGCTCGCTCGATATGACTCGGTTTGAAAGTGATCCGAGCCGGCTCGGCTCAGTTAGAAAGTGAGCCTAGCTCGGCTCGGCTCGTGACGAGCCAAATTGGCTCGGTTTGGCTCGCTTGGTAGCTCGGCTTAGCTAGAATTATTTTACTTATAATATATTTTCTTTTTATATACATATAATATATTACAAAAAAGTTATTATTATTTACATGTATTTAGGCCTGTAGTTTGATATTTATAACATATTTAAAGGTTGATTGTCGTGTTAATTAACAAATATTGTATTTACTTGAAATATAAAACTTATTTTGCGTTGTTGAACGTCATTTTGGCTTGTAATGTATTAAGTTGAACTTAATATGAATATCTTCTTTTTTAAGTATTGAATTATATTTTAGAATATTGAAATTTGAGAGCTATGTATTAATTTTTATTTTTAAAATCGAGCCAAACCAAGCCGAGCCTGAGCTTAGATTTTCAGATCGGTTTCAAATCCGAGCCGAGCCAGCTCGGTTTATAATCGAGCCGAGCTTGCCCTAGCTCGGCTCGGCTCGGCTCGGCTCATGAACAACCCTAGTTAAAAGTAAGGTAGAAGTTGTACCATATGTAAAAAGTACAAACACAAAGCATATAAAACCTAATAAGCATAACTTAGAACAACTCTATGCTCAAATCAGTTACCAATGGTTCTCCCTGTGCTACTGATAACTCCTAAATTGCAGACGTAACCTACCAGAGAGCGCAAATTTAGCGCTCAAATTTTATGGGCCTAATGAGTGATGTAGCTGGTTTCAAATTTACATTTTCTTCTTGTATGGCTTTATATTTAGAAACCTTGTCGAGTTTGAATGGCATATTTTGACAAATAACTCAAAGACACCAGAACACATCTATTATTGAAACCCAAAAGTCACCCTATAGTAGCAATATTAAGCTTACTTGATACATACATACAGCTTAAAGAGAACACCCAAAAGCATATTACAACCACACCATCAACAATGAGAAGACCAAGTTGAAAAAAAAATCTAGACAAACTATCAAAACCTGGTGTGCAGAATTTAAACAACCATAAAAACATGGTTTGACCCGTCTCCAAAAAGACCACCCAACCTCAAAATTAATCATTCTAATTTACTGTGCAGGAAAACCAAATCAATAATGAACACAACACATTATAGATAGTAAATACACATGCAATCAATCTAAACCAAACAATTCACCTAGAATTAAGCCCACAACATTTACCTTTAAAGAAAAGATGATACCTAGGGTTTTCAGCATACACTATGAACGGGAGTGGCCGGAAACAACCGTCGTCGACACCTCACCGAAACCCTAGCGAGGGTGGTGGCTGTGTAAACAGTCGTTTTGACCTGGGAGGGTTGTGGCGGTAATCGGATGGCGGTAAAACCGGAGATGATGACGGTCTCAGTTGGGAAGTGGGATTTTTGGCGAAAGCGTTGGGGAGAAATGGTTAAAGGAGTGTGGAAAGGTGGTCGTATATGGATGGTGGAGTGGTGATGGTGGGTTGGTGTTAGGGTTTCTAAGATGAAATTGGGAAAAAAGGGAAGTGAAAAAGAGGGGGATCGAACCGGCGTGTTTTGTAAGAAATAGGGTATACCAACCACTTTACCAAATAGACAAATGTCTACAATTATGAAACAAAACATATATATACACGATAAAATTATTGAGTAGTTATACTATTCATTGGCTTCTATTTTTAATATATGTATAATGACCTATTTAGATAAATTAGTAAAACAAAAGAACAGTTATATTTTCGTTACTTGTACATGTGATTT
>JARYGA010006025.1:0-35044 GCA_030545235.1 Helianthus tuberosus
CCAAGTTGCCGTGTAGAAAGGCGTTTGTGACGTCTAGTTGATGAATTGGCCAAGCCTGAAAGAGAGCCAGGGATAGGACCAAGCGAATAGTAGCGAGTTTTACAACCAGGCTGAATGTTTCCCCACAATCAATACCAACCTGTTGACTACGACCGTCACAAACTAGTCGAGCCTTGTACGTTCCAAACTCCCATTGGACCTAAACTTATGCTTAAATAGCCACATGCTGCGTATGATATTCATGTTGGACGTCCGAGGAACTAACTCCCAGGTCTCATTTTTAATAAGTGCATTAAACTCGTCAGACATGGCATTGAACCACTCGGGTACAGAGAAAGCAACTTGTGGATTTTTGGGTATAGGGACGATGGTTGAAGTGTGAAGGTTGAATGGATGTTTAGGTTTAACGATACCGTCCATTGCGCGTGTGCGCATGGTCCAGGTGGGAAGGTTGGACGTGGGATTTGGCTGAGGTAGGCTGGCCGAACTGGTTGAGGTGTGGGATGGTTGGGCTAGAGGAGTGGAGGTGGTTTAGGAGGTTGGAGGAATGACGGTGGAAGTGGTGGGGGTGGGGGTGGGATGGTGGGTCAGGAGTGCTGGGTTGGGCCGCGGGTTGCGTGGTCACGGGTGTGGGTGGGGTAGTGTTTGGGTCGGTAGTGGAGGACGATAGCCTATCCCATAGGAGTGGGTGAAGCCCATCGGACAAGAAGTCATATGCTCTTAGGGCGGGTGGCATGGTGGAGGCGAAGGGAAAAACAGTCTCCTCAAAATGAATGTGGCGGGAGACATAAAATGTGTTGGTGGAGAGATCGAGGCAACGGTGCCACAATGGTTAGGTGGGTATCCGAGGAAAACACTTGGTTTTGATCGGTTAGCGAGTTTGTGTATAGTGGTGGATGGGAGAATGGAGTAGCAAAGGCAACCGAACACACGAAGGTGATCGTAGGTTGGGTCACGGTGGTAGAGCCGAGTGGTAGGGGTGAGAAATTTATGGTGTTTATTGGGGATGATGTTAAGTAAGTAGGTGGCCGTTTCAAGAGCGTGGTGCCAAAAAGTTGGGGGAAGGGAGGATTGGGCAAGAAGAGAGCGTATCATGTTATTAATGGTTCGTATTTTAAGTTCAGCTTTGCCGTTTTGAGAAGAGGTGTAGGGACATGAGAAACAGAAATGCATGTCGTGTTGTTTGCAAAATGTTTGGAAAGATGAATTGGAGTATTCGTCTCCGTTATCGCATTGAAATTGTTTTATTTTCTTTTCAAATTGGGTGTTTATTAGGGTGTTAAATTGGGAAAAAATGGAGAAGAAGTGTGATTTGTTTGCAATAGGATATGTCCATAAAAATTGGTGAAATCATCTAGAAACAAAATATAATATCGATGGCCCCCGGTGCTAGGCACTGGCGAGGTCCACAGGTCACTGTGAATAATATCAAAGGGTAAACAAGTAGTATTGGGATAATCATAAAATGGAAATTTAGTGCTCTTACCAAAAAATACAAGGTTCACACAAATTTTTATTATGTTTATCAAAAGTAGATGAAATAGGTAAAGATAACGAATGCAATAAAGATGCGCCCGGGTGCCCGAGTCGTTGGTGCCAACGATCTTGAAAGGTAGCAGCAAAAGCAGTAGAGGTGTTGGAGATGGAAGGAAGAGGAGCAGTCAGCGGGTAGAGGTCGCCCGAGCAATTGCATCATAGAATGGGAGCCTTGGTCTTAAGGTCCTTCACAGTAAAACCGAAAGGGTCAAATTCAATAGAGAGTAAGTTGTCGGTGGTGAGTTTTCGGACAGAGATAAGGTTTTCAATAAGATGTGCGGCAATCATGACATTGTTTAATTTAAGTGGGGGTAAGGAGGGGGGAGGGTAAAGTTGCCTTGTCCGATAACAGGAATGGTCGTGCCATTACCATTGTAATAAATTTGTTAGTGCAAGTATTAAAAAACAGACGGAGAGATATTACCTTGGGGACTGGTCATATGACCTGTTGCGCCTGTATCCACGATGCCCTGCGGGTCAGGTTGATTGAGAGCGAGAGTGTAGAGGGCCTGTTGAATGTCCGTAGGAGTGAATGCAGTCGTGTGAGCCTGATCAGGGCGGTGCCCTAAGATGCCTACATTGGGGTTATTGGGCCGCAGGTTGGACGGGTAGGGGCAAGGCGGTACGCCGTAGGGTTGGGTGGTGTTGTTCATGAGGGAGCCCATTGCTGTGCCGTCCAGGAGGTGGGAAACACGATCTAGGGATGTTGGGGTTGACCCCTGTAACCGCGGCCGCCACCCCTTGAGGCAGAATGACCCCGGCCACGGGAGCGGCCCCTGCCACGTGAGTTGCCACGTGAGGCGGTGTAGGGCGGGGTAGGATTTTGGTCAGAGGATGGTTGATTGGTGGCAGTGGCGGCGAGAGCAGTGGAAGATGCGGAGGCGGCACGTGTGGCTTGGGCTTTCTTTTTGGTTATTTCCATGGTGAGGCGGGAACGACATTCGCTGAAGTCGGGTAAGGGTTCCCGGTGTTATAAAACCGTAGAGATGCTATCATAGGCGTCAGTCAGACCACTCAAAAGCTGAGTGACCAGACGTTGGTTATTGACCGGTGCTCCTACGTTTTTCAGTTGGTCGGCCAGATGCTTGACCTGTTGGCAATAGGTCGGTAGAGATGGTACCATAGATCCACTGCAGGACTATGGCATCGAGGCGCTTCCAGAGAGCCTCTGACTCGACCAGGGCTGCTGTAACAACCCGACTTCCCAGAAAGTCGAGTCATTACCTGTATCTGTCATTTCTTGCTTAATTGACTTGTACTCTCGAGATTTCGATTATCACAATGAGTTTAAACGATATTTTAAACTATGTTTTACAACGCGCTCACAACGCTTATTTCAAACGCAGTTATCGTATTTAAACTCAGTTTACAACGCATACTATTTAAACGCATTTTATCGCATATCACATCGCATGTTAGACTAAACGCTAACACAACGCAATTGCAACGCAATCTCAACGCAAACTCGAAATGCAGATTTACTTTATGCTTTACTTGTGTTATGTGTGTTACTTGTGTGATTATTTGTTTAATGTTATGTGGTTATCTCAACATAACGCTTACACCTCAAATGCATAATCGCAACACGCTTAAACGCAACGCAATGCTTAACGCACAAAACGAAGGTTTGAAAATTAACTCGCATAACTCGACTGGTCGAATGACCATTCGATCGAATGGACATCCGTCCGGATGACCATCCGATCGGATGGCTATCTGACCGGACACTCATTCGACCCTCGCACTCTCCACCACCTTACTTCTCTCTCACCCTATAAATACCCGTACACGCTACTGTTCACAGATGTGACAGCTCCATCCAACCTAACTTGCTCCCAAGTCATTCTCAATCACTTTTCTCTCGATTCAAGGCCATTTCGTAAGTATTTTTCGCCAAATCTTGTACTTCCATCATCACTACACATTTATTCATCATCTTCTCCATCAAAATCATTGGTTTTCCTCTTGAAATCACCTGATTTGGACCCCTTGAAGGTGACATCATCTCAGTTGCTTATGCAATCGGTTGTGTGACCTCATCTCATCAAGATTGGTTCAGATCTAAAGGATTTCCACACTCATAACTTGAAGTCTTGTTGAGATTTCGACATAATTCAACATTTTTCAACTGATTTCTACCTTTCTTCAACTTTTCTTCAACTTTCCACATGAAATCGATGGAATCCAGACTCACTCAGTCTCTCTACTCACTCTCTAGTTGAGAGCCGGCTTGAAAACGGATTTCCACCAGAGAGACGACAGATTCACGGGTTGAACATGAAATCTCATCAGGGACAGTTAGTCTGATCGAATGGGGTGATTCACATCCGATCGACTTGACTGGACTTGGTGTGGATTCCCGTTGTTTGACACGACATCATGCCGTCTCCGTTAAACCTCAAACTTTTTAACTTAGAAAACTTTGTGAAAATTTTCAAAGTATCAGATTGCCACTCGAATGGCCATCCGATCGGATGACCATCCGATCGAATGACCAATCGACCATGTGGTCAGTCTCTTTTATAACTCCCAATGTTTTAAAACGATTTGACCAAAACTTAAAACTACCAAACTCTTGATCGAATAGCCATCCGGTCAAATGGCCATCCGTACGGATGACTTGTTTGAATACTACAACGAAAACTTCAAAAGTTTTGAAACGATTTACAAACACACTCACTCAATCTAATGACCAACCGTTTGAATGGTCATCCGTCCGGATGACCATCCGTTCGGATGACCATCCGTTCGACTCACCATTCGACACTCTGTTACACACCATTCAACGCTTACGCTACTGTTCTATTCTCAGGCTAATCCCCAACGCGCTCCCTTCAATCCAAGTACTCTGTTTACTAGCTAAACATCTACTGTGAGTATACTCGAACCCTTTTTCGTTTAAACGCACTTTTGGGTGTTACATACGTTCTATACCAACACACATCGCACACAATACTCAACTCTTTTATAAACGCTAACCGCTCTCGCATGTTATACGTGATTCGATGAATGCTTGTATGTTATGTTTACACAGTGATTGTTTGCCTGACACCTTAGCAACGTTAGTATTATAGTTTGGCAATGTTGTAGAAGGCGCTAGGCGCTAGTCGGGCGGTGAGGTACCGCCTAGGGATTAATCGGAATGGGATTTTTATATGTATTTTTTCAAAATTATATATATATATACCCAATAATATAAAAATAATACTTCAAAATTCACATAAATACTTCAAGTTTCAGATAGTATGGTTCGATTTTGACCGATTTTGACGGCCTAGGACCGATTTTGACCGATTAATATAGTCCTATTAATCTGATTTTTGACCGCCTAGGACCGCCTTTGACCATGGCCGATTAATTGACCGACTAGCTCAAAATTAGGCAGTAAGTGGCCGCCTAGCACCTAGGCGGCCGATTAGGCCGATTTCTGCAACACTGTAGTTTGGACTCAGCACCTGTCGTGGACAGGGGTTGTTAAGGGCCTTACTTCACATATTCATAGTGGTAAAAATGTGTTGCGTATTCTACAACTCGCAGTCACGTCGGTAGCATACGTCATTGTCGATAGCTTACTTGATTCACGTTTCTACGTAGTTACATGCTGGTTATGCGTAAACGCTTTCGCTATACTATATGCTACTCAAACTTGTGTACTCACCTTTACATTCTATGTATTGACTTTATTTTAACGTATGTGACAGGTTGATAGGATGCTATGTCTGCTGTGATGAAACGAAGTAGGAAGTCTAGAAACAAACTAAATAAATCTGAGTTGTCGGAACAATATTTTGTTTATGAGACAATTATCTATAATGACTGTTTATGCTTTATATGTTAGTGGTATGGGATATTAACGTTAAATATACTGTCACTTAATAGTTGTTATGGATTCTCTTGAACAATCTGTTTCGCTCAGTGCCACGTCCCAATGTTTCCACCATCGGTTGGGGTGTGACAGCTGCGACTTTAGGGGAGCCGGCGGCAGCGACAACAGGGGTAGGTTTGGGTTTTAAGTGATCAAGGACCTGATAGGCGCTGCAGTGAACCTCAAAGAAAGCGGTCTAGGTGGTGTAATCGGAGGTTTCGACTTCGAGGGTGATGGGTATTATGTTTTTGATGTTATTGACCGTCATGGCCTGATGAATTTTGGTATCCATAGGTAAGAAGAAGATGATTGGGAGATGGCAGCAAGAAAGTAGGGGAGGAGGTGGGCGACGAAAGCAAGAAGGAGAGGGAGGGGAGGCGACGACAGGTAGGGTTTTGGCTCACTGGACTCGTGATACCATATAGGAATGTAATCTCTTGATCTCATTCATTAGAAAATGGTACAATATGTAATACATTACAATACGCTAAGTATGGAAACAATATCAATGCTAAGAAATCTTCCTATGAATATGCTATACAAAATATATGCAATATCTACGCTAATAGAAACTATACACGTGAACTTATTATGGAAATCTGTGGTTGAATATTAAAATAAAATGAAGCATCGAACTATATATGTAATAAAACCGAAAAGATAAATAAATGAAAGAAATATGTTTTTCTGGTTTGACATATAAATTAAAAGCCTATTACTCTAATACTTCTACTTGCTGGAGTTTTGTAACCAATAACCTCGAATTCATTTTAGACCAATTAAAAAAGAATCATCCCCTAACGAAATATGTTCGGGTTCAATTATATCATGTCATTCAACAACACCGTACCTATCGTAAACAAAAATATATGAACAAAAAATTTATTAGTAACATACATAAAAATACATTGAAAACAAAAGTACTCAATAACATCAAAAATGGATCCACAAACCTTATTTGACCATTAATATTATGTGTACGAAGATTCTTAACCAACACAGACATACTTTTACGTATCTGTGACATTTTGTAGAATGCAAAGTATATCTTCTTGTGAAATAAACTATCACATAATGAAAGTATGAAGAGATGTTAAGTAAAACACTTTAGCTTTGTTTATTCGACAGTCGTTATTAGTTCACCAAGTAATAAACAACAAAATGGTATTATTGTTAAAAAAAAGCTAAGAAATGATAAAATTTAAAAGTAAGACATATAAATAACAACTATACTAAAAAAGTGTTTCATAGTAACTAATATACAGAAAATGTATACTGATTTAAGAACACGTACCTTATGAGATCTGAAAGCGGTGTGTATAATATTAAACTTTATGATATTCAATAAGGCCTTTTATAACTTGATAATGAGATTCAGGGAGTATGACACTTCAGGTTTCATATTTAAGTATATATATATGTCCTTATATAACTTGACAATGAGACACATCGCTCAAAATGTGACATTTTAGCAAGAATTAAAGAGACTGTAACAACATCAGATTCAAGTTTCTTGGTAGAAATCCACAAAAATACATAGAAGCTAGCGACGGCTAGATGTACGGCTGCGAGATACAACCAACAAACAAACGATTGCTGATAAAACTTAACAAAAATAAAGAAAAAAATGGATTAATAGACAAATTCATACCTTGGAGACAAAGATGATAATCAGATTCAAAGAAGATGGCCATTGATTGTTTTTAGTTTTGGGCACAGAGAAAATAAGAAAGCTATTATGGACAGTGATATTAGTAAGCCGAATTTTAATGTTAGTTATACAACTCTTGCCATCCCAGTTCGTGGTAAGAAATTCCTATAAAATAACATTTTTATGAGTTAGGCATCAGAGAACAAAGAATCACAACCCAGTTTTTAACTATTTTTTTATGAGATTACCCGTTCAACCCATTGGTGAGAAATAGAAAACTCAAATTAACCACTTGGGTCAAGACTTCAACCTCTATGCATTTATAGTTGGCTAATGATATTCGACTTAAAGAATTGAAAATAAAGTGGTTCTGATTATCAAATGAAAAAAGAAAGAGGTTATATTCAATTCAACTTTAAACAAAGAACCATCAATTTAGGTTAGAACAATGATGTAAAAACATTAAAATAATATACATCACAAAATCAGAGAGAGGGGGGAGGGAGGCTGCACCTAAAACAACTCGGGATACATGACTTGAAGTGATTCACCCTGACACAAAAGATGAAATCCCAAATTTTCACATTAATAGGCTTTAATTCTTGAATCTAATGATATAGACAATATGTAACGTGAACTCACATGGATAGACTAAGAGACTTAGATACACCCAGGATGTTGCTTTTCCTTCTACAAACAAAAAAGAATTTTGATGCACCGACAAATTCTATGATAACAAAATCCATGGTAATATTTTCTCTAAGCAAGCAAAAGTGCTTGTGATGATGTATACGTGCTATAAAAAATTTGTAGTGCTAACCTTTAAAAATAATCCACCCATGTCGATGTTGTATCTCCCACATTGACTCTGCTTTGTCCACATCTTTCTCAAAACTAACTCTAAGTATAATGAGGTTGAAACATCATAAACCCCACACAGATACCTAGATAATAAGGCTGAATTTCAAATTGAGAGAAGATACGAAACACAAAAGAATTTTAAATTACCTTTTTTGAAAGTATAATGAGGTTGCTAATCATTCCTTGCTAATTAATCATTGCATTACTTCTAATCACTAATTATATATTAGGTAAGTTGACTTGAAGCTCACCTGTGACATGCACTGCTCCACATCATTGCCTTTGTTCGTTACACTTTGCCACTATAAAACATTTTACAATAAACAAACCAAATTAGAAAAACATAGATTTGTAGCTGGAGATAATTCTACATTTTTTATACATAAAAAGTATCCAAACTCAGAATCAAGTTCTTCTTTTATTTTTACAAAATTTACTACTTTCATGGACTGCTCAAGTAGGAAATATTTAGAAAAGAAATAAAGTATAAAGGAGCTAAAATATGAATTTAACTACTTCAAGTTGTGTTTATCTATTTGGAGTAAGGGGCTGTTTGGCAGGGGCTGTTTGGCAACATCTGAATGGTTAAGTGCTGAACCAGTAAGATGTCTGAACCATTAAGTGCTGAACCAGTAAGAGGTCTGAACCATTAAGAGCTTGTATAATGCTTAACCGTTTAGATGCAAATGTCTTACCAATTCAGATTAGAGGTCTTACCCATTCAGAATTTGTATAAATCTTAACCATTCAGAGGCAAATGTCTTAACCATTCAGACATCTGCTAGTGAAACAAACAGTCTGAACCATTAAGTGCTGAACCAGTAAGAGGTCTGAACCATTAAGAGCCTCATTAAGAGGTAAACAAACAGCCCCTAAATCGAAAACTAATATTTTTAATTAATGGGTGAGTTCCACCAATACCGATGATTCTGCAACAGTAGAGAAGTTAGAAGTTGCATGTGGACCAAAAACCTGCCATGCCCAATGTGGAGTAGATCTCATACTCTTCTCTATTGTTTTCCCCTGATTATGACAAACATTAATGTACATGTTTTGGAGTTAATAGACCATTATACATTCATGAATACAAAAAAAAATCGTTCAAGTTACCTGGTCAACGGGATATAAACCGGAAGCCACAACACCGCTCAGGTTGAGAGGAACATAATCATCTAAAATACACTGAAAGTTCAAAAATCAATTCTGTATCTATCATTTTAATGATTTAAAGCATATTTGGCAACAACCAATAAATGTTTTTAATATTATTGTTAAATAATTTGAATCTAATTAGTTATATAGAAACCAATAATTGTTTATTAGAGATTATTAAAAATTAGGATAATTAGCAATTATAAAATATGAATGTAGTCAACTTCTATTTCAGGTAACTTTATTTAAAAATAAGTCAAATATAATTTAAATTTAAAATTACTATAATATTTTGGAAGAATTTAATTAATATTAAATATAAAATTTTAAATTTTAAACCACTAACATGTCTAGATACATTGAACCAACCTAAAAAGGAAATCAAATTAAAGTTATTAACTCCAAATCGTTTACTTCCATATTATCCTCTAAATCAAATTTCTGAATTTAAAATCAAGTTATTATTTATTCTCTAAATAAGGAAATTATCAGTCAAAAATACTAAAAACACATTTTTTGTCGTTTTTTAAGAATATTAATATACTGTTAAAGCAGACTTCTAATAATTAAAATGATATTAGAAAACATACCAATGCTAGCATCTTGAGTGACATAATTATCTAAAATACACTGAAAGTTCAAAAGTCAATTCTGTATATATTATTTTAATGATTTAAAGCATATATGGTAACAACCAATAAATGTTTTTAATATGATTGTTGAATAATTTGAATCTAATTAGTTATATAGAAACCGATAATTGTTGATTGGAGGTTATTAAAAATTAGGATAATTAACAATTATAAAAAATGAATGTAGTCAACTTTTATTTTAGGTAATTTTATTTAAAAATAAGTCAAATATAATTTAAATTTAAAATTACTATAATATGTTGGAAAAATTTAATCCAAATTATATATAAAATTTTAAATTTTAAACCACTGACATGTCTAGGTACATTGAACCCACCT
The DNA here is from genome assembly GCA_030545235.1 of Helianthus tuberosus. Lineage (NCBI taxonomy): Eukaryota > Viridiplantae > Streptophyta > Magnoliopsida > Asterales > Asteraceae > Helianthus > Helianthus tuberosus. The sequence goes on from JARYGA010006025.1 coordinate 10,037, forward strand.
AAAAAGGAAATCCAATTAATGTTATTAACTCCAAATCATTAATTCCATAATATCCTCCAAATCAAAATTTTGAATTTTAAATCAAGTTATAATCTATCCTGTAAATAAGGAAATTATCAGCCAAAAATACTAAAAACACATTTTTTGACGTTTTTTAAGAATATTAATATATTCTTAAAACAGACTTCTATAATTAAAACGATATTAGAAAACATATAAATGCTATCATCTTGAGGGACATAATCATCTAAAATACATTGAAAGTTCAAAAGTAAATTCCGTATCTATTAATTTAATGATTTAAAGCATATATGATAACAACCAATAAATGTTTTGGGTAAATTACACTTTTCGTCCTTTATGTTTGCATCAGATTGCAATGGATGCCCTTTAACTTTAATAATTACATTCACAGTCCTTTATTTGGTAAACACATTACACTCTACGTCCTTTAGCACTAACCCAGTTAAAATTTCAAGTTAAGACTGCTCATGTGCATCTCATGTGAGGGCATTTGTGTCTTTTCATACCTTCTTCTCCCCCTTTATGAAACCCCTCTCTCAAACTCAGACTCCTTCAACTCTCTCTCCCTCTCTCTCTCTCTCTCTCTCTCTCTCTCTCTCTCTTCATTTTGGTGTTCCACCACCACCGCCGTTGAACCGCACCACTTGAAACCGCCTCCGTCACCATCCGTCGCAAGATCTGATAAGATTTAACCACCTTAATGAACTGCATACATAATTGATGTTGAAGTAGCTTCAACCATCAAATCCAACACTACAAATAACTAAACCAGCTTCATTTCAATTTTAGTTTCTTTCATTATTCAACAAATATGGTATCATTGAATTGGGGTTTCGTTCCAAACAAATAAAGAATATCATTCATATATCAATTTCAATGCATAAACGCCGTTTATAATTACAATAAATTCATCATCAAACAAGTTACAATAAGCCCTAAAATTTGCATAACATAACTCCAATAAAAATTAATATAAGTACTTGATTTTTATATAAAGAAATGAATGCTCAAGTAAATGTGTGCATGAGAATGTGTTGTAAGACGACAAACGAAATCCATAAAAGTCGATTAACGATAGCAATTATGCCAGTGAAACTGAGCATTTGTTTGTTTAATTTTAAAACTGCAATCGTGTCACCGGAATTAGAAGCTTAGACGCCGATAGCAACAGAGCATTTTAAACAGCCACAAAGAGGATTTCATTAGACGAACGGATCCAACAGATTTCAAGAATCTACTCCCGGAAATTTTGCCCAAATCAAATCAAGATCTACAAGGGTTTCAGATCTAAGGAAGGGTTTCATGGGTCGAAGTGGTGGTGAGGGGGGTTCTGGTTCCGATGGTCGAAGTGGTGGTGATGAGGCATTAAGCTGGTCGCTGGAATGGTTGTGGTGACTAGTGAGACATTTAGGTGGTCGCCGTGGCGGTGGCTGGGGTGGTGGGCGGATTGTGGCTGGAGTGGCGGTGGTGGGGAGGAGTCTAGAGAGAGAGACACATGATGTTGAGACAGATATTTAGGTTTATGTTTTGTGTGTATATATATATTGTTAATATAATAGGTAAGATTACTAATATACCCTCACGTGCTAACCACATGCCATACTTAACTAGAAAATTTTAATCTAGTTAGTGCTAAAGGATGTAAAGCGTAATGGGTTTTACATATAAAGGACTGTGAATGCAATTATTGAAGTTAAAGGTCATCCATTGCAATCTGATATAAACATAAAGCACGAAAAGTGTAATTTACCCAAATGTTTTTAATATGATTGTTGAATAATTTGAATCTAATTAGTTATATAGAAACCAATAATTGTTGATTAGAGGTTATTAAAAATTAGGATAATTAGCAATTATAAAAAATGAATGTAGTCAACTTCTATTTCAGGTAACTTTATTTAAAAATAAGTCAAATAAAATTTAAATTTAAAATTACTATAATATGTTGGAAGAATTTAATCAAAATTATATATAAAATTTTAAACCACTAACATGTCTAGGTACATTGAACCCACCTAAAAAGGAAATCAAATTAATGTTATTAACTCCAAATTGTGTGCTTCCCTATTATCCTTCAAATCAAATTTTTGAATTTAAAATAAAATTATTATCTATCCTCTAAATAAGGAAATAATAGTTAACAATAATAATTTTGTAACAAACGGATGGATAGCACCGAACCGTTATCATGATCCGAAATTCAATTGTCAAACATCAAGGATCAAACCATTAAACTCCAAGAACACATATGATATTCAATCAATCTTCAAACAAAACAATAGAAAGGTGGAGCAAAGATCCGACAACATAATGAAATAAAAAACAACCAAACACTTCTAAATTTCCACAAATTTATCTAGCCTAACAACAAATTACAAACACAATAATCATAATCCGATGGTCAATCACAATATCAAATCCTTAAGCAAAAAACAACATTAACACGAAAAATCATTCACTAAAGGGGGAGATAACAATCATATACTATAAAAAAGAACAAAACACTAACCAAAACCGTAAATCAGAATGTCACACATCCAAAATCCACAAGCGGAGTATCACCGCATGGAGGCGTGACTGACCAGGATCTAGCCACCAATCATATTGAACAATGCAATTAAGTAAATAAAACCAAACCCAATATAATTGGTGTTCAAAAGAAACCAAACATGTTTAAGTAATCAGCGGAAGCATAGAAATGTTTAAATAATCAAAACATAGTTTAAAGTTCAAATGTTAAGCACGGGACATAACAGTCCATATCCCACAATGACCTCTCCTCCTCGTGCAAGCTCCATAAGCATCTAACGACCTGCAAGGCATGTAACAACGAGTCAACAACAAAGTTGAGCGAGTTCACAGTTGGTGTCCATTTAAAAGTTGTTTCAAAAACCATGAGTTCATTTGTAAACCATAAGTTAACCAGTTTCCCTGTTTCCCAAACATATCCATATCCAGTGGGGGCTTCTCCATGTGAACCACTAGACCCGTTACCATATCGACCACAGACTAAAGTAAGTTGGTGCCCTGACGCCAATGTCTATCATCATTGACTAGTGCCCAGATCCATTAGTTCACGCCCGTCCTCTGCGGCACGGTGTGAGGCTTGTCAAACCTAAATAGCGCTATCTAACTAATGACCCGCTCGCCATTGGCCCGGTGATTAAGTCGATATAAAAGGAGGGACTTCATGATAGAGATTTTGGTCTAGTATCCGTGTTGTCACCCTTCAATAAAGAGGGTGTATACGAAATCCCCAAAACCAGGAGATTACATAGGTTCCAGTCAATTCCTTATCACATGTTGTCACCCTTCAATAAAGAGGGTGTGTACGTGTTCCAAAACAGGAGATCACACAGTTTTAGTTTAAATCCTTTACCCATTCCCAACCCTTGGGAATCCCATGCCTTGTGGAAAGTGTGAACTCACCTCGGTTTGCTCGGTAGAATTAATTACTTGTTTATCTCTGTGAATTTCCCAACCCTAGTATGGTCCCAATGACAGTCAGTTCCGTTTACACAGAAATCACTTATTCCTTGTATATATATTCCACAGATGGTAAACACATATGACACAATTTATCGTACAAATAACATGATACACACATTAACAGTTCACATCTCATTCAAAGGAATATGCATATAAACCTAACACATAACATCCCACATTCACTTTGGTTACTACATCTTGTGCTGAAATTGGATATGGTCTGCCACCACTTGGCAGCCCATTTCGGATATCCAACATGACCCAGCCCAACTACTATTAGGCCCATTTAAATAAAGTGCGGCCCCTATATATTGTATCGATGTAAGTGGGTGTATGTGGCCCACCTTACCCCGGCCCAGCTTACTTAGCATGACCCACCAATAAATTGCACGGCCCACTACCCAACATATATAATTCAGTATGGTTATGACTATTATGCCATGTAATTTTTATGGTATGATCAGTGAGACAACCTTGACTATACTTCAAAGTGTCAAATAACAAACATCAAAGTTCACTTCAAATTAATATAACATAATCATCATAACATAGACCAGGAATACTCAAAATATTCATATTGTTAGTATCAACTACCAAACCCAACTGTACTTATCCTATGCTACCCGCACACTATACCCGGCCCAACAACACGAGGCCCAAACCAATTAATAAGGTTGTACGATGGGGCTGGGCTTGTGTGATTTATTGTGGGCTTATAATCAGATTATATTATAAACATTACAGCCATATGTATAACAATACTTAATCAACCAATTATTCAGTCACTTATTCATACTCAATTAATCAATGCTAAACCTTAGTTTCATGCATGAACAATCATGTGTACGTATTAATCACAACAGTTTGTATCCACTCATTATTCATCAAGCTTTCAATTAATATTCCAAACAAAATACTACACACATAAATCGCAGATTGATAATCAAATTGGTGATAAGCATACTAACCGAAGAATCGAGTTTTAGCAATACGGAAGAGACAAGTTTCGCACACAAGAAAAACTTTGAAAGAAGGGAAGAGAGAAGTGTTAGGGTTTGTTATGATTCCTCAAATCATAATTTACGCATACTCCCTTACTTGTATACGTAATTCCTGATGAGTTGGGCTATGATGTTATCGGGCTTAACATTAAGTGTGGGCCGAAGTGATTTAGGGATGACATACTAGTTTAAAAGGTGTGCGGCCCAAACAGTTAAAGTGTGTGTGTGTCCCACTACTCGCGGCCTAATTACCCATTCAAGCATATACCAATCCGTCTTACGTTTAACGAGTTTCACATAGCTGTGAGTGTTTAAAATTTAAACTAGCAAGGAACGTAAGGCGGGAAAATAATGAGAAATTAGGATTACAAGGTTTATCGGCACAAACCTTGAAAGTTCGGGTTGCCACATCATCCCCAACTTGAAAGAAATTTCGTCCTGAAATTTAGCACGTGGTTACTGAGGAAGCTAGTTGTGTTGCGTTGTTTCCTGGGGTGTCACATCATCCCCCCGTTGGTTTGGAATTTCGTCTCGAAATTCCGCAGTAGCTTCAGCCTCAGTAGTGGTTGTACTCTTCTCAAACAACTGGGGATACGTGTATTTCATTTGCTCTTCTCATTCCTAGGTAAACTCTGGACCACGACGGGAGTTCCAACGAACTCTAACAAGAGGTATTTTGGTGCGCTTAAGAACCTTAACATCTCGGTCTGTGATTTCTACAGGTTCCTTGACGAATCGCAGCTGATCGTCGATTGTGAGCTCCTTCAAAGGAACTATGAGGGTCTCATCTGACAGACACTTCTTCAGATTTGACACATGAAATACGTTGTGAACTCCACTGAGTTCTTCAGGTAGATTCAATCTGTAAGCGACCTTGCCAATTCGTTCAGTGATTTCAAAAGGCCCAACATAATGTGGGTTTAGCTTGCCTCGTTTACCAAAACGAACCATGACTTTAAGTAGAACCCGGTCCCTGACCTGGAATTCTAGAGGTTTCCAACGCTTATCAGCGTAACTTTTCTGACGATCACGAGCAGCCGCCATTCATTGTCGTATCTGAGCAATCTTTTCTGTCGTGTCTACTACAAGTTCTGGACCCGTGATTTGGTTGTCGCCAACCTCTGCCCAACAAAGCGGTGATCGGCATTTACACCCGTACAATGCCTCAAACGGAGCAGCCTGGATACTGCCGTGGTAACTGTTGTTATACGAAAACTCCGCCAAAGGGAGGTGTCTTTCCCAACCATTGCCAAAATCGATTACACACGCTCGAAGCATGTCCTCTGGGGTTTGGATGGTGCGCTCAGACTGCCCATCCGTCTGTGGATGATAAGCGGTGCTCATGTCTAAACGTGAGCCAAAGGACTTGTGCATAGCTTGCCACAATTCCGAAGTAAAACATGCATCTCGATCGGAAATAATAGAGGTTGGCACCCCGTGCCTCGAAACCACTTCCTTTAAGTAAACGTCTGCTAAAGTAGAAAACTTGTCTGTTTCTTTGATAGCCAAAAAGTGCGCAGACTTAGTCAATCGAGCCACTATCACCCAAATAGTATCGTTTCCTCGTTGTGATCTTGGTAGGCCAGTAACAAAATCCATGGAAATTTGCTCCCATTTCCATGTTGGTATCTCTGGTTGTTGAAGTAGGCCGGATGGTTTCTGATATTCAATCTTGACTCTCGCACAAGTCAAACATTTACTGACGTAGGTTGCTATGTTGGCTTTCATGCTAGGCCACCAGTATGTAGTCTTTAAGTCGTGGTACATCTTATCCGAACTAGGATGTACTGAGTAACGAGACTTGTGTGCTTCATCCATCACAAGCTCACGTAAGTTTCCGTAAAGTAGGACCCAGATACGCCCTGTCACATAGTAAGCGCCGTCTTCCTTTTGTTCTAATCGTTTCCTTGATCCTCGTAGATACTCGGCCCTGATATTCTCTGCTTTCAATGCTTCAACCTGAGCATCTTGTATCTGAGTAGGAAGACTAGATTGGATGGTAAGTTGTAACGCGCGTACCCGCTTAGGTGTAGTCTCCTTACGACTGAGGGCGTCGGCCACAACATTGGCCTTGCCCGGATGGTATTTGATAGCGCATTCATAATCATTCAGAAGTTTGACCCACCGACGTTGTCGCATGTTTAACTCCTTTTGCTTGAAGATATGCTCGAGACTCCTGTGATCGGTGTAAATGGTGCACTTGGTACCGTACAGGTAATGTCTCCATATCTTAACTACGAAAACAACAGCTCCCAGCTCCAGATCATGTGTAGTGTAATTTCTTTCGTGGACCTTAAGCTGGCGTGATGCGTAAGCAATGACTTTCTCATGTTGCATCAACACACAACCCAGTCCTTGGATCGACGCGTCGCAATAGACCACGAAATCATCTGTGCCCTCAGGCAATGAGAGAATTGGTGCGCTACAAAGTCTATCTTTTAAGTGCTGAAACGCAGATTCTTGTGCATCACCCCAACGATAGGTGACACCCTTCTGAGTTAATGAGGTGAGAGGTTGCGCAATCTTGGAGAAATCCTTGATAAACCTTCCGTAGTAGCCCGCCAAACCCAAGAATTGGCGGATTTCTGTTGGTGTACGGGGTGCAGGCCAGTTCTTGATCGAGTCAACCTTGGATGGATCAACATGAATCCCATCCCCGTTTACCACGTGGCCTAGGAAATGGACTTCGCGAAGCCAAAAGTCACATTTCAAGAATTTAGCATACAACTGCTCTATTCGAAGAAGTTCCAAAATAAGCCGCAGGTGATGTTCGTGCTCCTCCTGGCTCTTCGAATATATCAGGATGTCGTTGATGAATACAATAACAAACTTATCCAGGTAGGGCTTGCACACTCTGTTCATAAGATCCATGAAGACCGCAGGTGCATTTGTCAACCCAAAAGGCATAACCAGAAACTCGTAATGCCCATAACGAGTTCAGAATGTTGTGTTAGAGATATCTTCGTCTCGGACTCTCAGTTGATGGTAGCCTGACCTCAAGTCAATCTTTGAGTAGAAACTCGACCCTTGCAACTGGTCGAATAAGTCATCAATGCGTGGAAGAAGATAGCGATTCTTCACGGTCACCTTGTTGAGTTCACGGTAGTCAATACACATTCTGAAGGTGCCGTCTTTCTTCTTCACAAATAATACTTGAGCTCCCCAAGGCGAAGAGCTAGGGCGAATAAAACCCTTGTCCAAAAGCTCTTGTAGTTGCGTGGATAGTTCTTCAAGTTCTGATGGAGCTAAACGATAAGGTGCTCGAGCTATGGGCGCTGCTCCAGGAGCTAGCTCGATTTGAAATTCTACCTGACGATGAGGCGGAAGACCAGGTAATTCCTCAGGAAATACCTCAGGAAAGTCACGTACAATCGGAAAATCTTCTATCTTCTTCTCTTTCGTTGAGGTGTCAGTAACGAGGGCTAAAATGGCTGTGTGACCCTTTCGCAAACACTTCTGGGCCTTAAGGAAAGAAATGATGCCAACAACAGCACCACTCTTGTCGCCATGAATCACTAAAGGTTCTTCACCAGAACGAGGAATGCGGACGATCTTCTCCTTGCAAAGCATCTCTGCTCGATGTTGAGATAACCAATCTATTCCAACAACGATGTCGAAACTACCAAGAACGATGGGGATAAGATCGATAGAGAAGGTCTGACCAGCTAAGACGAGATTACAACCCTTAACTATGTGTGTGGCTTCGAGACTTTTACCGTTTGCTAGTTCTACCATGTGCTTGGTGTTCAAAAGTGTTGGAGCATGCTTAAGCATTTGACTAACCTTTAGGGACACATAACTAGTATCGGCACCCGAATAAAATAAAACAGTAGCAAAGAAATCACCCAGTAGAAACTTACCCATCACAATGTTGTGGTCGTTCCTCGCATCACCCTGCCCAATCACGAATGCACGTCCCCTGGCACCATTGCCACCATTGTTTCCCCCATTATTGTTCCTGTTACCCTTATTGTTGTTGTTGTTGTTGTTCTGTCTCTGATTCAGCTGGGGGCAGTCTCTTTTGAAGTGGCCTTCAGCACCACACTGAAAGCATCCTTTGTTGTTACCCTGCTGCTGCTGTTGCTGCTGACGCTGATTCTGTGGAGCTTGCTGCTGGTTCTGTCATCACTGATTTGCAGGGTAAAGGCTCCTGCAATCCTTGGCCGCATGGCCAGGTTTGTTACACCTCTGACAAGTGCCCTTAGTACACGGTCCGCTATGATGGAAACCATAATGATTGCATTTGGGGTGGTTCCCCTTGTACCCACTCTGCCCTTGACTACCAGAAGATTGTTGACCAGGGCTCTTATGGTCATCAGTCTTTCGCTGCTGAGACTAAGACTGAGCTGATGTTGAACCCTTGCTTGAGACTCCATCCCATTTGTGTTTGTTGTCGCTGGGGGCATCAGAAGTAGTAGTAGTAGTACCAATACGCTTGGGCAGCCTGTTCTGCTCGACTGCCTGATCAGTGAGACGATGAGTGATGCGTGCGAAGTGTTATATATATTAGGTGTATATTTTAAGCCCCTTTAACACTTATTTTAGCCAAGTTTTAAATTTATAAAACACGATATTTTACTAACACTAAACACACATATGGGCAAGTGCACCCATCGTGAGCGTAGTATAGCGTTGGTAAGATACCGAGGTCGTCCAAGGACACAAGAGCTTTTAGTACCGGTTTATCCTCAACGTCTAACCAAAATAAAAAGTTTAGAAAAATGTTTTAAACTAAGAAAAATAAAAACTAACTAAAATGCTGAAAATAAAAATAAAAATAAAACAGATAGACAAGATGAATCACTTGGTTCCGACTCGTATCTAGTATAACCTTTGATTATTTCCGCACTTTTGCACATAATTAAGAGATTATCTTAGTTATTGTAGTAGGCCCCTCTTTTGAAGGTGACGTTACCCTCACCCCAGTAGTTTGAGTCAGCAAGGATACAATCCTAAAAGGGTGGATTATTGGAAGATAATGAATTAAGTTATTAATGCAATATTATGGTAGGCCCCGCTTTTGGCGGTGACGTTACCCTCGACTAAGTAGTCTGAGTCAGCAAGGATACAGTCCTAAATAGCCGGGTTATAGTATTAATAGTATTTAACTTATGAGGGGGTCAAAGAGTTTGGACCCCCGCCATCCAATACTGTTAAGTATTGAAGGAGGTCCTACTAAATTTGACCCAGGTCCATTGCAGGACCTCTAAACGCTGAACAATGGCAAGACCTTTACCAAACCGTTCCCTTAACCCCCGACCAGGTAGCCAACATACCTCCATATAGACCGTGGAGATATGAATGGTGAAAATCCTTTATTTTATATAGACAGTAAAATAATGCCAAGACACCACGGACAAACGATAAGGAAAGATCACCTTCAACATAAGTAACTAGTTATTAAAGTCATTATTACAAAACCAAATAAAAAGTGCAAAAGATTAGAAATAAAAAGTATTATACTAGACACTTTGTCTTCACCAAGTGATGTAAGAGACTTAGGCAAACATGGCCTTGATTGTCAAGAACTCTTACGATCAATCTTGGATCCCGAGACGACTCACACACTCTATGATGGACAATGGATGATGGTGGTGGATGATGGTGTTGTGATGGTGGTGGGTGGTGGATGAAGTGTGAGAGAGGTGGTGTGCCAAGGGATGAGTTGAAATGAAACCAAGCACTCCTATTTATAGGCTGAACAGGAGGCTGGGCACGCCCCCGTGTCCGCTGGACACGGCCCCGTGCCTGTCTGACAATCTCTCTCTTCATTAATTGTAATTCGCAATTACAATTAATGCGCCTGCAGTACTTTCGCCACACCCCCGTGTTCACTGGGCACGGCCCCGTGGTGGGAAATAGAAGCTTCTATAGGTTTGTCTTTTCTGCTGCTTCTTGGGCACGGCCCCGTGCTGGCTGAGCACGGGGCGTGTTCAGTTTTCTGCCTTCTCTATTTTGCTTGGGAAGATGCCGTTGAGGGGTCGGGCAGTCCACTTATGTCCTTTTCTTGTATTTATGTTGGATTCAGCTGTCTTTTTGCTTCTTTTGTGTTTTTGAGCTCATTTAATCCTGAAAATACAAAAGGAAGACAAAAACACTCTTTTTCCAATATTAGTACTTAAAAAGGGTTAGTTTTATGCCTCATTTGATGTAATTTATATGTTGCATTTTACACACATCAATGAGCCAAACGAATAACTTGCTGGATAGTGGCGAGGTTCGCTGCAGTCACATGACTCTGGATTTCTGGCACTAAACCCTTGAGGTACAACTCGATACGCTTGATAGGAGGATCTACCATAGTAGGACACAAGATAGCCTGTTCGTTCGATCTTTTCGTATACGCTTCAATTTCCGACCCCGTCATCTTTAAGTTGTAGAACTCAACTTCTAGCTTGTGGATGTCATCACGATTGCAGTATTCCTCTTTGATCAAATCTTTAAAATCATTCCATGGGGTGGCATTAGCAGCGACCAACCCCAGCATTTGAACCTGAGCGTTCCACCACGTGAGCGCTACACCTTCGAGAGTACCAGTAGCATATTTCACCCTACGAGCCTCAGGGCATTCACGCATCTCAAAGACAGATTCGAGCTTCTCGAACCAGTGGAGGAGGCCTACAGCTCCTTTAGTGCCGTTGAAAGTAGTAGGTCGGCAGTCCATGAAAGTTTTGAAAGTACACACAGGAGGCTGAGCATGTTGACCTGTCGTGTGAGTAAGAAGAGACAAAGTTAAGCACAAGTGTTGGTTCATGAGAGTAGGATCTTAGAGATCCTAGGGTAAGTTGCAATAGCAGGTTGTACCTCCTGCTTGAGCGGCTGCGAGTGCTGCAGCAACTTGTTCATTAATTAGAGCCGTCAGCTGGGCTTGAGTTAGGTTGATACGTCCACTCATGATCTTCACAATAAAGAGAGCATGGGTGAGAAAAGCATCGCGACAATGCGTAGTGTGGAGTGACAGAAGAGAGTAAGCACACAATGTTTCAAACAGCAGATGCTATGTTGACTAAGCATACCATGAACAATACATTACATAAACTAGCAGACAGGCAATATAAACTTAATTCATATCACCTATTGTGTCGAGTCTTGCACGTGGAGCGAGGCGTCGTTGTGGATCGTTGAGCACTGTACAGGTTATAGTCTGGTTTTGTCAAAAAGCTTTTCCCTTTTTAAAACCAAGTTCACTATAACCAATGGCTCTGATACCAATCTGTCACACCCCCAAAATCCACAAGCGGAGTATCACCGCATGGAGGCATGACTGACCAGGATCCAGCCACCAATCATATTGAACAATGCAATTAAGTAAATAAAATCAAACCCAATATAATTGGTGTTCAAAAGAAACCAAACATGTTTAAGTAATCAGTGGAAGCATAGAAATGTTTAAATAATCAAAACATAGTTTAAAGTTAAAATGTTAAGCACGGGAGATAATAGTCCATATCCCACAACGACCTCTCCTCCTCGTGCAAGCTCCATAAGCATCTAACGACCTGCAAGGCATGTAACAACGAGTCAACAACAAAGTTGAGCGAGTTCACAGTTGGTGTCCATTTAAAAGTTGTTTAAAAAACCATGAGTTCATTTGTAAACCATAAGTTAACCAGTTTCCATGTTTCCCAAACATATCCATATCCAGTGGGGGCTTCCCCATGTGAACCACAAGACCCGTTACCATATCGACCACTGACTAAAGTAAGTTGGTGCCCTGACGTCAATGTCTATCATCATTGACTAGTGCCCAGATCCATTCGTTCACGCCCGTCCTCTGCGGCACGGTGTGAGGTTTGTCAAACCTAAATAGCGCTATCTAACTAATGACCCGCTCGCCATTGGCCCGGCGATTAAGTCGATATAAAAGATATTTTTGCCGAAGTGCATTGAAATCAATTTTCAAACTCTTTTCAAAATGAGTCAGTTAAGTTGTATTTACCAGTGTAAACTGACGTATTTTCCAAAAAGGCTAAGTGCAGGTACTATACGTAATAGGCTGGATACTCCAGGCATCAATAATCAAGTCTCGCAAGCTCTAGATGTCGAAGTATGTTAAACAGTTTTCCTTTTTATTTCGATCCGCCTGTGGATCTGTTTCAACTATTTTGTGATACTTAATATTACATTATATTCAGTTGAAATAAATCTATCTTTTGCTTCTGCTGTGCATTTAAATATTGTGTTGTTTGACTATGATGATATCAACTACGTCACGATACTCCCCACCGGGCCCACCGGTAATACGTGGAAATATCGGGGTGTGACATGTTGGTATCAGAGCCAACACTAAGTGAACTAAACACTAGCCTTTTGTGTTTAATCTCAGTTACACAGTAGCACATTCCTCAAATTTTCGAGTCTAGACAAAGAACGTTGGACAAATCCTGATTTTGTTTTATTTTTTTGTCTTTTATATTTTTCTTTGTTGTTATCTGTGTTTATGTTGACAGGTTTAAATATGCCGCCAAGATTCTTTAGGAAAAAGGGAAAGGCACCTATAGCAGGCCACGACCATGAGGCCGGGCCGTCTCAAAGACGAACCTCACCCGTCAACATGCGTACAAGTCCCCAGGGGGACTGGAGAGCACATCTACAGCCAGCGAGGCGGTCAGTCTCGTTAAGCTCGTCATCGTCTTACCTTCACTCTTTTGGACCCCATTCAGAAAATGAGCCCGAAAACCCACAGCCTTCATTTATTCCTCTCCAGAGGTCCAACTCTCGTCACTCCTTTGATAACCCGTCACATATCTTCCGTAGCCGGTTCAACCCGGCCAACTACCTTGAAGAACCAGTGGGTGTTAACCCATTGGGACCAGAAGATCACTTTTCTAAAGATCACGCCATGGATATGGATGAGGATACCGACCCTACCGAACCACCGACCGGTACCTCCACACATCCTATTGAAATCTCTGATGGATCATCCTTCCAAGGATCACCTTACCGTGGTCCAGACAGTTACCAAGCAAGATTCAACCAGTATGAATGATATTTTACACCCTCTTACCATTCATCGCCTCACCAGCAGCAGCAGCAGCAACAGGATCCTTCCGGGGATTCACGTTTCGTGGCAGTTACCCCGCCACCACCACCACCTCAGCAACAGCCTCCTGAGCCACCGAGGCGAAGGAGAACGAATGCACGGATGTCCGTGCAGGGAGGAGGAGTGCATATCAGCACCCCTCAACCATCGAGTGGCAGCCACTACCCACCACTCCAAGAAGACCAGCACATGGGGGGACCTTCAAACCCCATCCCGGAGGTGAACTCTGCACCTGTCATGCCACCACCGTTGGGCTTTGACAACCCAATTCCAATATACGCTGGCTCAGCAGCGTATAAGCCCTTTGAACAGCCGGCTCACACCAGCTTCAATTATGCGAAGGTCGACCCATACTTGGCAGCGTGGAACTACAACGCTCTCAACCCCGAAGGGCCCTACGGAACTCTCTGGGGAGTTGGATACCCAGCTTATGGATACCAACAACAGCCGCCTCTTCGACCTCCACATCAGCCGCAGCCGCAGATACCTCGGTTTTCCCCGCCAGAACGGGAGGAAATTCTCCAAAGGTTGGATCAAGTTGAGCGGGAAGTTCACAGAGATCGCAGGGAACGACAAGGCTACTTTAAGGGATTGACAAGTTTAATAAAAGGAAAGAGCAAGAAGGACCATTGAATCCTTTAAATTGTTGGTTGTATTTCCTTATTTTAATCCAGCCCCTGCGTGGGCATGCCTTTTTGTTTAACCCCTGCGAGGGTATGTCTTTTTGTATTCTGCCACTGCGTGGGCATGTTTTCTATTGACCCCTGCGTGGGTATGTTTGTTGTTTAAACCCCTGCGTGGGCATGTTATTTCAGTAGAAGTCCCGTTTAGGGCAAAATTGTACTCGATTATTTTTTTATGGAATGGTTAGTTTAGATTTTCATTTTATTAATTATGTGTATAAACATAAAATGTGAAATAAATAAAATAACATTCCTACTAAGAGATCTACCATTATAATAAAATGGCAAAATCTAAAAAGGGACCAGACCTAGCCATGTGTCATCTTAAGACAGGGCCAAGATGGCAGTTCCATAATTAGGTTCAGATCCATATTAACCTCTCAAATTAGGATCGTTCTGCGTTAAATATTAAAAAGAATCTTAAAGGTAAAACCTAGCCTATATGTCATTGCAAACATGGCCAAGATGGTAAAACCTATTCAAAAGATTCCAATCCTTGTTAACATCTAAAAACATGTTAACACTTTTGGCAAAATGTGATTCGATAAAATCACATACGTCATTCTTAAATTGGGTTATTCCCATTTCCCTTAAATAATCATCCCTTAAGGATGAAATGCCCACGGGCTATAATTAACGTCCTCTGGGACTAAAGACAGTGGTAGCCTACAACTCCCTGTCAAGAAAAGGTAATGAACTTTGATTCAAACCTTAATGCCTCGATTCCATAAAAATCTGGGCTTATAAACTAAACTTGTCTACGAGACTAGGCCTTTTGTGCTATTATTAACTTATAATTTAGGATTATGATAAAGATCCTGAATAATTATACATTTAACAAATTAACTAAAATGGCTATTAAAACCATGGTTAATAAATCGTCAAGAACGATAGTACTGTTTAGGCTTCTAAATAAACCCTGTCCTTATTTTCTTTATGTAGCAATTAAGCTACATGACTAGGTCAGAAGAGGGAAACAGTCATCCGGTGGAAAACCATGAAAATACTAAGATACATGTGACCGGTGCGGAGCTGCAAGCATTAGTAGATAATGTTGTTACAAAAGCTATAGAGCGGCAGTATAATGAATCTAGCGGGACTTGAAGTAGGACCCTATCCGCACCACATTCCAAGCCTAAGACTCATTCAGAGGCTCACAGCAAGCCACCCTCTAAGAAAGATGATGATCGACATTCATCTAATCAACACAGTGTTCCATCTAAAAGGATAGTGTTTGATGATAAACCACGTACCAAGTCCTATACCTATAAGTACTTTGTTTCCTGCAAACCCCGGGATTTCACTGGGGAGAAAGGGGCAATTGATTGTATGACCTGGTTAGATGAAATGGACACAGTAGTTGACATCAGCGGATGTGCTGAAAGGGATGTAATGAAGTATGTATCCCAATCGTTCAAGGGAGAGGCGCTAGCATGGTGGAAGTCTCTCATTCAAGCTGCTGGAAAGATCCCGCTCTACAATTTGTAATGGGATCAGTTCGTTGCTCTCATTAAGGAGAATTATTGCCCGCAACATGAGGTTGAAAGAATTGAATCAGATTTCTTATCGTTGGTAATGAAGAATTTAGATTGCCAAGCTTACCTCACCAGCTTCAATACCCTATCTAGGCTGGTTCCGTATCTCATAACCTCGGAACCCAAAAGGATTGCTCGCTTCATTGGGGGTTTAGCCCCAGAAATCAAAGCCAGTGTTAAGGCGTCCAGACCTGCTACTTTCAGATCAGCAGCTGATCTATCTCTGTCTCTTACCTTGGACGCGGTCAGGCTAAGATCACTCAGGAATTCGGAAGAAGGCAAGAGAAAGCGTGAGGATGATAACTCACGAAGATCTGAAAAGAAGCATAAAGGTAACACTGACTTCAGGAAGAAGTCTGAATCCAACAAGGGTAGCCAACAAGCTGAGGAAAAGCCAAAGTGCAAAACTTGCCAAAAATGCCACTTTGGAAAGTGCAGACTTGAGTCCAAGTCTAAGTTAGGATCACCTGCATGTGGGTTGTGCAAGTCTAAAGAGCACAAGACAGTTGATTGCAAGAAGATTAAAGAGGCCACATGCTACAACTGCAATGAGAAAGGGCACATTAAAACCAATTTCCCTAAATACGCCAAGAAGCCTGAAGAGGTCAAGAAGACCAATGCAAGGGTCTTCAGAATGGATGCACGAGAAGCCGTCCAGGACGACAATGTGATCACAGGTACCTTCCTCATAAATGATGTCTATGCAAGGGTATTATTTGATTCAGGTGCTGATAAGTCATTCGTAGATAATAAGTTTTGCAAACTGCTAAATTTACATGTTAAAACCCTAAGTGTGAAATATGAGGTGGAATTAGCTGATGGTACCTTAGAAACCGCGTCAACCGTGTTAGATGGATGTTTCATATCCATTAGGAACCACTCTTTTCCTTTGTCCCTACTTCCTTTGAAGTTATCCGGTTTTGACATAGTCATAGGCATGGATTGGTTATCTCGTAACCAAGCCCAGATAGTGTGCAATAAGAAGCAAGTGGTGATCAAGACTCTGTCTGGTGAGCCAATTACCATTCAGGGAGATGCCCAGTATGGGCTGCCTGAGCAAGTGTCTATGCTCAAGGCATCTAGATGTTTGAAGAAGGGTTGTGTCATTTATATGGCACAAGTAACTATTGATGAGCAGAAACCCAAGATTGAAGACATCCTCGTCATTTCTGAATACCCTAAAGTTTTCCCAGAAGAACTACCTGGTCTACCACCAGATAGGCAAGTAGAATTCATAATTGACATCATCCCTGGAGCAGCGCCAGTCGCAAGAGAACCTTATAGGTTGGCACCAACAGAGATGAAGGAATTGAGGACACAATTAGATGATTTGCTAGCCAAAGGTTTCATTCGACCTAGTTCATCTCCTTGGGGAGCGCCAATCCTATTTGTCAAGAAGAAGGATGGGTCGATGCGTCTGTGCATCGATTACCGTGAGCTTAATAAAGTCACTATCAAGAATAGGTATCCTTTGCCCAGGATCGATGATCTGTTCGATCAACTACAAGGGGCAAGCTACTTCTCTAAAATTGATTTGAGGTCAGGCTATCATCAATTGAAGGTTAAAGATGAAGATGTACACAAGACTGCATTTAGAACTCGTTATGGTCATTACGAGTTCCTAGTGATGCCTTTTGGGCTCACTAATGCACCTGCCGCATTCATGGATCTCATGAATCGCGTCTGCAAGCCTTACTTGGATAAATTTGTCATCGTTTTCATCGACGACATTCTCATTTACTCGAAGAGCCAAGCTGACCATGAGAAGCACCTCCGTTGCATTCTTAAGCTACTTCAACAAGAAAAGCTCTATGCTAAATTTTCAAAGTGTGAATTTTGGCTTCGTAAAGTCCAATTTATTGGACATGTTGTTAGTGAGCATGGTATCCAAGTAGATCCCGCTAAAATTGAAGCTATTATGAACTGGCAAGAGCCAAAGACGCCTACGGAGATTCGCAGCTTTCTAGGACTAGCAGGATACTATAGACGATTCATTGAAAACTTCTCAAGAATTGCAGCACCCCTAACTCTACTCACCCGCAAGAATAACAAGTTTGGCTGGGGGCCTAAGCAGCAAGAATCTTTCGATATTCTGAAGCAGAAGTTGAGCAACGCTCCTGTATTGACGTTGCCTGATGGAATTGATGAATTTGTAGTATATTGTGATGCATCACACACCGGTATGGGATGTGTGCTTATGCAGAAGGGCAAAGTCATTGCCTATGCTTCACGATAGTTAAAGGTGCACGAGAAGAATTACACCACCCATGACTTGGAGTTGGGTGCAGTTGTATTTGCACTAAAACTATGGAGGCATTATTTGTATGGAACTAAATGTGTGATCTATTCTGATCACAAGAGCCTTCAACATTTGTTTAATCAGAAGGACTTAAACATGAGGCAGCGATGATGGATGGAAACTTTGAATGATCATGATTGTGAAATAAGATACCACCCTGGCAAGGCAAATGTGGTTGCTGATGCCTTAAGTAGAAAGGAAATAGTGAAGCCTATAACAATCAATGCTAAGAGCATTGATATAAAGAATAGCTTGAATGAAAGGTTGTTAGCTGCGCAGAAGGAAGCTATATTGGAAGCTAACTATCCTGATGAAAAGCTAGGAGTAACTGAAGAACAGTTATCCTATGGCAAGGATGGAATCCTAAGATTAAATGGACAAATTTGGGTTCCAGTTTATGGAGGACTTCGGGATGTTATCCTCCAGGAAGCCCACAGTTCCAAATATTCCGTTCATCCTGGAGCTGATAAGATGTACCAGGATCTGAAGGCAAACTACTGGTGGATGGGCTTGAAAAAGTCTATAGCTGCCTATGTAGCTAAATGTTTGACGTGCGCGCAAGTCAAAGCTGAACACCAAAAGCCATCAGGTTTGCTACAACAACCTGAACTTCCCACATGGAAATGGGAGATGGTGACAATGGATTTCATCACCAAGTTGCCAAAGACAAAGAAAGGAAATGATACTATATGGGTGATAGTAGATAGACTGACTAAGTCAGCACATTTCCTACCCATTAAGGAGACGTATAGCTCCGACATGTTAGCCCAATTGTACGTAGATAAGATTGTATCTCTACATGGCGTACCAGTGTCAATAATCTCTGAAAGAGATACTAGATACACATCACATTTTTGGAAAAGTTTCCAACAGTTTTTGGGCACGCGCTTAAATTTTAGTACGGCTTACCATCCTCAAACGGACGGGCAGAGTGAGCGTACCATCCAAACTTTGGAAGACATGCTTCGTGCATGTGTGATTGATTTAGGTGGTAGTTGGGATAGCCACCTGCCATTGATCGAGTTCTCCTATAACAATAGCTACCATACTAGTATTCAGGCAGCGCCTTTTGAGGCATTATATGGTAGAAAATGCAGAACACCTATTTGTTGGGCGGAAGTAGGATAAGTTCAGTTATCAGGACTTGACATAGTCTTTGAAACAACGGACAAGATTGTCCAAATTCGTGACCGCCTGAAAGCTGCCAGGGATAGGCAGAAAAGTAATGCTAATAAAAGGCGAAAACCTCTAAAGTTTGAGGTTGGTGATAAAGTTTTGCTTAAAGTATCACCCTGGAAGGGAGTGATGCGATTTGGTAAGAAAGGTAAGTTAAGCCCAAGGTATATAGGACTATTCGAGATTATCGAATGTGTTGGGTCAGTGGCTTATAAGTTGAACTTGCCTGAAGAGCTCAGTGGTATTCACAATGTGTTCCACATCTGCGATCTGAAGAAATGTCTAGCAGATGAATCGCTAGTCATACCACATACAGATGTGCACATAGATGAGAGCTTGAAATTTGTGGAAAAACCTTTGTCGATTGAGGATCGACGGGTTAAAGAGCTTCGGAGGAAGCATGTACCTATCGTAAAGGTTAAATGGGATGCCCGCAGAGGTCCCGAATATACGTGGGAGGTAGAGTCTACCATGAAAGAAAAGTACCCTCAATTGTTCCAGTAAATCTCGAGGTCGAGATTTCTTTTAAGGGGGTGAGGATGTAACACCTCGCAAAATTTTACCCAATAGAATAAAGACACGTGTCATGTAAGATAAACGTGTCAGGAACCCGAGCCAAATTAGAAGATGTATGGTAGGATTTAAAAAGTGTCGACATGTTAATAAACACCTCTGAGTGACCTAATTATAAATCCCAAGACCTTAATCATTATGATAAACATCTGATCTGGTTAGAACCGGTTATTCCTATGATTAATAAATTCAATTTATAAAGAATTTGGGTTTTTAAATAATGTTACAACAAAGTTCATAATTAAAATTCTTGTTTAAAAGAATTAAAACCTTATTCGAGTGCATGGCAAGACTCTCCACAAGAATCCAAGATGGAAATTGTGCATGGCAATATTCAGAGACATGCAAAGGCTGACTTCATGGTCCCTACACTGAAAAGAAAGCATGAGGTTCGGAATCTACAAAGTTGCATGGTAAAGACCTCAAAGTTAAACAAATTTTTGTCTTCTAATGAAGGCTTACGGACCGCAAAGGTAATCCCTTATGGTCCGTAAGGTGGCGGAGCTGGACAGAAATGATAAATAAAAAGTGGATACGGACCACAAAGCCAAAGGCTTACGGTCCGCAAGATTGTAACTGGGCATCTTTAATCAAGGTCGGTTACGGACCGCAAAGCCGAAAGCTTACGGTTCGTAAGAGGTGCTTACGGTCCGCAAAGGCTACTTCTTACGGTCCGTAAGACCGTCGCTGGCACCAGAAAATGGACAGATAACTGTTCAGCTTGTTGCACCGCCTTATATGAGTGGTTTTCGAATTCAGGGGCCTTGCAACTGGTTTTGGCATTATAGGGACACATGGATACATCTGAGTTCAGTCCTAGACTATTGTGGCAAGATCTTAGGACTTATTTTTGAGTATATAAGGAGCTTGAAGTTGCAACAATTGGCTTGCTCATTTCAAACTCACTTCAAGGACTTCTCTGGAGCTCCTCTGATCAGCAACAAGTTTCCTTAGGCTTCCTAATCGTGCTTAGGACATTTGTAAGTGTCCTTTACTTCCTGAATTCAGTTTTATTTAGCTTAATGACTATAAGTCAAACCTATCGTAATTAAGGTTTGACTTCGAGATTAATCAATAATTGTTCAGTCAAATCTCGAATTGAAAGTACCTATAAGTAGGTAATTATGTGGGTAATAAACCCTCAAAAGGGTACTCTCTGATTCCCACTCTAACTAGGTCAATTGTCGGGTCAAACTTGATATTAAAAAGTCAACATAATGCTTAATATCAAATTAATGCATAATTAGCAATGTAGGAGCTATGCAACCTGTTTTATCATTAATATAACTTGGTAATTAATGTAAGGACATGTCTAAACATGTTCAACCCGACAATTTTCAGTATAGGCCCGGTTCGAAACCGAAAGTCGCATAATTTGACTTTTGCTTTGACTTTCAGTTCTGACCCGTTTAAGCATGTTTTAGAAATGCCTTCGAGCCATATTAGGACCAAGTTACCTATAAGTATAACCCTCTGTGATTATACAACTTGGTTCATTAGTTATCCGATTCACATGCATGTTTCCGTTAAATGCTTATATTTGACTATTATGCCCATATGACCCTAAAACGTGGTTTTTGAAAATGTAAAAGAGTAGAAACCTTAGTTACTGATTTATAAACTTGTACCTAAAATTTGACATCAGTTTGACGTCTAGATTAAGAGTTATGCTCATTAGCGTAATTAGAAGGCTTTTTAGTGATTAAACGGTGTAATTAGCATATAGCCTATGTAAACCCGATTTTTGATACCAAAATTTTTACCCAATGATATAAAATAATATTTTTGGATTTTTGGAGATTTTTATTTATTTTTAGACTGAGCATAACTTAGAGTTCTAAGCTTGATTCGGTAATTGCCGGTTTTGCCCTTTTGGGCTATAAAATAAGTTTTACAAATCCTTTTGACCCCAAACCTTTTGCTACTGATTTGATATGATAAATAAGGTATTTTAAGCCTTCTGGAATAATAAAAATATCAACTTTTCTTATTAAACCCGAAAATCTCTTAGAATCGCCTTTTTACACGTTTTAAGCACATAGTATGTATTAAAACCATTTTAGATATATAAGACTTGATACTTACTGATGTTTTAAATAAATTTTTATATTTTAGCAGTAAGCAAAAGTTTTTAAACTCAGGTTTCCAGTTTTGACCTTTTAGGTTTAAGTGAAATTACCAAAATGCCCCTTCGGTGCATAGTATGGTTAGAAATGATAAATTTCACACATAGGTTATACCCTACTGATATAACTTAGTAAATTAAGTATTTTTACTGATTACATCAGACCTGTAACTCAGTCTAATATTTAAACTCTTTTATAACCTTTAAAATGACCAAAATGCCCCTACGGGGCATAGTTTGAGTTTAAATCCGTTTTGGGCATAATAGAAGATATGTTACTGATTTCACAACATAATTAAGGCATATTAACTTTGGAAACCTGTATATGACTCTTTTGGTTACTCGTTACGCACTTTTCGCGTTCGGATCGGCTTATGTAACTAGTTTGCATATATTAGCCGAAACGGGTCAAACCATATCGTTTTTGTCTCAAAATCCAGAATGTGTTTAAATTACCCATATTAAACAAGTGTCCAAGCTTGTCGGGTCAAAACCACATTCTAAACCGGTCTTCGCTTTATCATGCGTTTGAACCGTGTCCTTCCTTTTAAAAACTAACCGGTCTAAGTCTAAGCTTAATTAAAGACCGTTAGGATTCTAATAGGTTATTAAAAACCTTTGTTCCAGATTAGGAGCCCAGTAAAAGCTACGCACACTTGCTGTATTTGATTTATACATTGCTCAGGTAAATACTCTTAACTTATTTTCCCTGTACGGGCTTGGGATACGGTATTATAATAATACCGCTTGGTCGGGTATGTAGTCATTTAAATCGTATTGTGATTGATGTATTTAAATAACCTGTTTTATTCTGTATTATTTGGTGTATGGCCTTTGGGGGTTAAATGACCATGTCCCGGATATCCTTGGCATCATTCAAAGAAATGGCCATGACCTAAGCACGGGGTGTAGGCGTACACCTGACAGATGCATTATGTAAAAACTGGTAATCCACTTAAAGGAAATAATCCTTGTGGGCATTATACCTGTGGCGTGTCAATTAATCTAGATCGGCCCTACAAACCGGCCCTAATGGATGATAAATAAGTAAAACTGTATACAAGATTATTTTTAAATAATTGTCCCAAGTTATAAAAGATATTTTTGCCGAAGTGCATTCAAATCAATTTTCAAACTCTTTTCAAAATGAGTCAGTTAAGTTGTATTTACCAGTGTAAACTGACGTATTTTCCAAAAAGGCTAAGTGCAGGTACTATACGTAATAGGCGGGATACTCCAGGCATCAATAATCAAGTCTCGCAAGCTCTAGATGTCGAAGTCTGTTGAACAGTTTTCCTTTTTATTTCGATCCGCCTGTGGATCTGTTTCAACAATTTTGTGATACTTAATATTAAATTATATTTAGTTGAAATAAATCTATATTTTGCTTCCGCTGTGCATTTAAATATTGTGTTGTTTGACTATGATGATATCAACTACGTCACGATACTCCCCACTGGGCCCACCGGTAATACGTGGAAATATCGGGGTGTGACATCACCCTTCAATAAAGAGGGTGTGTACGCAATCCCCAAAACCAGGAGATTACGTAGGTTCCAGCCAATTCCTTATCACATGTTGTCACCCTTCAATAAAGAGGGTGTGTACGAGTTCTAAAACAGAAGATCACACAGTTTTAGTTTAAATCCTTTACCCATTCCCAACCCTTGGGAATCCCATGCCTTGTGGAAAGTGTGAACTCATCTCGGTTTGCTCTGTAGAATTAATTACTTGTTTATCTCTGTGAATTTCCCAACCCTAGTATGGTCCCAATGACAGTCAGTTCCGTTTACACAGAAATCACTTATTCCTTGTATATATATTCCACAGATGGTAAACACATATGACACAATTTATCGTACGAATAACATGATACACACATTAACAGTTCACATCTCATTCAAAGGAATATGCATATAAACCTAACACATAACATCCCATATTCACTTTGGTTACTACATCTTGTGCTGAAATTGGATATGGTCTGCCACCACTTGGCAGCCCATTTCGGATCTCCAACATGACCCAGCCCAACTACTATTAGGCCCATTTAAATAAAGTGCGGCCCCTATATATTGTATCGATGTAAGTGGGTGTATGTGGCCCACCTTACCCCGGCCCAGCTTACTTAGCATGACCCACCAATAAATTGCACGGCCCACTACCCAACATATATAATTCAGTATGGTTATGACTATTATGCCATGTAATTTTTATGGTATGATCAGTGAGACAACCTTGACTATACTTCAAAGTGTCAAATAACAAACATCAAAGTTCACTTCAAATTAATATAACATAATCATCATAACATAGACCAACAATACTCAAAATATTCATATTGTTAGTATCAACTACCAAACCCAACTGTACTTATCCTATGCTACCCGCACACTATACCCGGGCCAACAACACGAGGCCCAAACCAATTAATAAGGTTGTACGATGGGGCTGGGCTTGTGTGATTTATTGTGGTCTTATAATCAGATTATATTATAACTTAACCTCATTCGCAGCCCAATTTAACATAACGGCCCAACTGATTTGCAACCTCTATCCTATGCGTGGCTGTATGTAATCCCTTTGACATACAACCTGTTTGTGTAAAACGTGACCCTCAATTTGGATATATTACAACTTATAAACATTACAGCCATATGTATAACAATACTTAATCAACCTATTATTCAGTCACTTGTTCATACTCAATTAATCAATGCTAAACCCTAGTTTCATGCATGAACAATCATGTGTACGTATTAATCACAACATTTTGTATCCACTCATTATTCATCAAGCTTTCAATTAATATTCCAAACAAAATACTACACATATAAATCGCAGATTGATAATCAAATTGGTGATGAGCATACTAACCGAAGAATCGAGTTTTAGCAATACGGAAGAGATAAGTTTCGCATACAAGAAAAACTTCGAAAGCAGGGTAGTCACCGCCGATCCAAGAAGGGAAGAGAGAAGTGTTAGGGTTTGTTATGATTCCTCAAATCATAATTTACGCATACTCCCTTAATTGTACACGTAATTCCTCCTGATGAGTTG
>JARYGA010006026.1:0-40975 GCA_030545235.1 Helianthus tuberosus
CTCGGGGTGTTTGAGCAGGTTTTGGTTAACAAACGACGAGGTGGACTCGCCGGAATGTGATCGGGTTCTACTGGCCATCGGAGGATTTGAGCGGAGAAAATTCTGAATGATAGGGGAAGAAGAAGTACCTGAGAATTCTGAGGAAGGCGGTTGTTTATCAACAATGAAATTAGAAGATATAGGGGCAAAGTAGATGGCCATCGAGTAATAAGCGCATTGGAAGTTGCACGCTGTCACTTAATCCTCACTTCGATTTAATTGCCTCGATCTAAGAGATAAGATTTAAAATATATCCGTTGGAAATTAGTATCGCAACAGATATATTTTGGGGTCAATTATTGTGGGTGGTTTTCCGAACATATATCCTGGATAATATTCTGACTATACTACTTTTGATTGTGATCAGGATACCGGATCAGGATATGGGTAACATCCTGATGCAGTATCCTGATAGTAACTAATTAGTTCATGTGCAGATTAACAAGGCAAGCTTATAACGTTCGAGTGGACTAGTTCTCCTGAAGACTCGGACTAATCGGTTGAAAATGGGACGTTGAAGCCGGAAGAAGTGGTCTACAACGTTCAAGAAGGGAATATTAGTAGCATCTCGGTTTTATAGGCTAGTTTGTTATTTCTTTTTGCTATATATAGGAATGATTGGATCAGATAGAACACAAGCAATTTTTTACACACTCTTGCTATCTACTAGCTGCAATCACTCACAAACACTTACACTTGTACTCAAATCTCATTGTAACACTTAGTTTATCCGTATCATATCCTGCACTGTATCCTGATATTTAAAGTAATAAGAAGAACAAGGCAGCTGCGATTGTCAGCTCCCTAGGTTTTGTGCCGGTGATCTAGATTGATTAAGGGCTTTCCTCGTACATCCCGTGTCACCCTTTACCTTTTTTGCTCATTGTTTGATTGTAGATATAGCTCAATATCCTGAGCTATATCCTGAAAACTGTTTTTTTGTTAACAACTTGATCAGCATATTTTCCATGAATACTTCTAGCACATTACCTCACTTAACTAATTTGATCACTTAATTACTTAGGTAATTGTTGACCAAAACACGAAACACACACATTTTCGAGCTCTCTTACTCGTACACTCTCATTTCTAGCTGTAAACACACTCTAGCACTCACATATCACAATCATTGTAACACTTAGATCCGATCCGAGCATTTTCCTGCAACTGTATCCTGGTTATTCAAGCAATAAGAAGAACAAGGCAGCTGACGATTGTCAACTCCCGAGGTTTTGTGTCGGAGATCTAGATTAATCAAGGGCTTTCCTCGTACATCTCATGCCAACCTTTACTTTTTTTCTCTCACTGTTTGATTATTGATATAGTCTGATATCCTCAGTCTATATCTTGAAACTTTTTTCATACACAATCGACTTAACATATTTTTGCAAACATCAATAGCACTCTACCTCACAAACAAAATTTGATCACTTAATTGGTTCGGTAATTTTTGACCAAAACAATCCCCCTCCATGGTCTTGAGCCGGTATGCTCCCTTTTCGAATTCTGATTCCGTTTCATATAGTCCTTCCCATTTTGGGGCTAATTTCCCATCAGCAGGATTGGTCGTATTCTGAAACCCTTTCCTCAATAACCTATCTCCGACTTGGAATCTCCTTGTCCTTATATTTCTGTTATATGACTTACCTATCCTCTGCTGGTATGCTGCCATCCTTAGCTTTGTTGTATCCCTCGTTTCATCAACGATATCTAACTCTTGACATAAGTGTGACACCTGTGTCACTTCAACCATCAAACAAATGCCAAACCAATGAAATATTGTATTTCATACTTGGGATTTGTATAAATATGTGTATCATTTGCACATATCAATTTTAGTTCAATTCCAAACTCTAAATCGCTTTCTGGAAGGTTATACGCGCATCGATGCGTAAATATAACAAGTTTAATGAAACGAACACTCCAGAATAGTGAAATAGGCTTAACATACCTTAAATAACCTTTACATAACTTAGAAATAAGATTTGGAAGGTTTGGTATGCCGAAAACAAGTTAATTCGCTTACAGGGACTAAACTTGACAAACTGCGAAAGTATGACGATTCGTACTGGAACAGACATTCCAGAACATGGCCATAAGTTAAACATACCATAAATATCCTTTATATAGCTTAGAAGTAGGCTTTGAGGGGTTCGGTGTGCTAAAATAAACTTTTGGGTCATTCAGGGA
This sequence comes from Helianthus tuberosus, assembly GCA_030545235.1. NCBI lineage: Eukaryota > Viridiplantae > Streptophyta > Magnoliopsida > Asterales > Asteraceae > Helianthus > Helianthus tuberosus. The sequence continues at coordinate 2,230 of JARYGA010006026.1, forward strand.
CTAAAAGCGTCAAAAAGTGCACAAGTTTGCATTTTCGCGCATAACTTACGTTCTGAATACATACGGACATCCAAAAAAATATGTAAGCACTAAAATATTTTATTTTAGTGTTTGGCTTGAGAAAAATCCATTCGTCACGTCATTTGAATCGTTTTTCGCGCTTATGCGCATTCCGTCGTAATTAAGCGAACATCGCGATCGTACGGCCAAACAAACCGACATCTGAGATATTTTTGAGCATGTTTCATGTCCACAATGTTTAGGCATCATTTTAGGGCCTTAACGTTGGCTTAAAGGGCCTTAGAAGTGGCGGGAATGGCCTTAAACACGTGCAGGGACTGAAACTGTCAAAATGCAAACATAGTTCTGATCAGACAAGGCCAGGCGGCCCGCCTGAGTTTTGTCTGATCCTGAAGCGGGCCGCGTCAGCCCCCAGACAGCAGAAAACATGCAGGAACATTGGATCTGGTCCATTTCAATGGTGCACATGGTATTTTTCAATACTATGGGCTGGTTTGATGTGCCCATGGTATTACAATACCATGGGTGCAAGTGTATGGCCAAGATTGAAGCACGTTTCCCGATAAACGATCCTAACGATTCTCCAAACACTATAAATACCCACCCCCATGACTTTCAAAAACCCACCAAATCTGATTGTAATGCTCTAAGTTGAGGCCTTTGCTTCATACCTGAGCTATTCGATCACGATTTGCTTGCGGGGACCCTTTGTAAGTATTCTTTCGTTCTTTTCTTTCTTTTATTGCTTTTCGAGTCCAAAAGTCAAACTTTGTTTGACTTTCTGTGTTGACCAGTGTATGGTCAATGCGAAGTTCGTTTGAACTTCGCAACGTGATTGTAATCACGATGGTCATAATCCCTTGTGACTATGCCTACTGATTACCACGTTGTCTAGGGTCGTAAGGGTAAGCAATCTGATAAATCGCTTATACCTTCGAACCCGACCCATTTGGTTGATCATTAGGATCCGACCAAATACATTAGGTGACCATAGTATATAGGGAATAACCTTCTGAGGTTATACCTTATGGTCGCTTCGTTAAGTAGTTGTATGATAGGTAGTTTATATGCCTTAGGTAAATTACCAGAATACCCTTTTCATGTATAATTGTTAATTAAGCATATGTAACCTAAACTTTTGTCACATAACTGATTTTGTAACATGTTTAGGCATATAACACTTGTCATAGGGCTAGTTAGACGTCTCGAGTGCACTTTGGCGCGCACGACGCGTTAAAGTAGCATAAGCTACCTTAATGAGTCGCGATGGGTCGAAAGCACTTAGGTTAGGTTTCATTTAGTATGTAGGCTTTGTTAAAACCATATGACACGAGTCTCTATACTCGTTTGGTTTACGAACCCTCATTCTATCTGATCCTCCAATATAGGTCCGGTTTATTAACATAGTTACCTATACTAGGTGCCGTTTGATTCCGTGATCTCTAGCATTGCTTGGTGGTTATCTTAGGACTTCTGAGCAATCTCAAGTGAGTACATAGACCCCTCTTTTACTGTTTTCCAAACTGTTTTGGGGTGAAACACATGTGCCTACTTGTTACTTTCGTGCTTTCCTGTTTTCACATCATATACTTGTTATGTTCATTAGTACACTATTTGTACATGATTTACATTACATTTCTGCTATGTATGTTGACTGATAGCATTCTAGCACATTAATTTACATGACTTTTCTGCTTTGTATGTTAACTTAGCATACTCAGTACATCACTTTACAATACGTTCTATGCTATGTATGCCCATTGTGTGCGTACTTAGTACATTATTTTACATTACATTTTATGCTTACATTTTGGTATGACATTTGGTTTATTTAAACTATACTGTACATTCATTAACACCGATCATGCCGCTCGGTCGTAGGTAGTGGTACCATAGGACTTGACAAATCCCATTCCTGTAATCTCGGGTTTGTTTGGATGGAAGGAATGACCGAATCCGAATACATATTTTAATAACCTTTACTAAAAGGGTTATCCGACTGTCGCAAGGCTTGGATGTATGAATTTTCACAATACCGCATAAATGTCTATATCAGTATAGCATGCATTTCTTACACAAAACATAACTTTGATTTAAACCATGTTTTACTTCAATACCTTGTTTTTGTGCATTTTACATATGGTTTAGTTGATATATTTCACTTACCATACATAAACATTTATTACACATTACTTGACTACTTTTGGACTATCAACATTTGACATGGTTTATGTCACACCCCGACCGCGTATAACAACGAACCGCGGCGGAAACGCCGGGGAGTGATCGCGACAGAATTAATTGTTTCATAACCATGGCACACAAAGTGTATTTTATTTATTAAACAAGGGTGTTACATTGTTTCAAACAGGAAATACAGAGTTTATAACATAATTAAACATAGTCTAGCCCCATTTTATGTCTCTAAGGCACAGGTCCGCCCTAGTATTGTGATCAACATCCTACGGAAAAGCACCTGAAAACACATGTGAAAATAGGTACGTCAGCATAAAAATGCCTGTGAGATACATAGGTTTGTGAAAATAGGATTCATGACTTGTATTTGAGAAAATGTTTAGTCATGAACCTTGTAATTTGCTTTGTCTTGTAAATCATTTGAAAAACGATAAGATCAGTTGATATGTATAAGTAAATGTAAGGTTAAATGAATAACCATGTAAAATGAGTTTGTATAAGATAAGTTGATTGTAAAACAATGTCTTATGAAAAAGTATGTTATTTGTATAAAATGTTATATGTATCAATCTGAAATGATTCAAATAACGTTACGCTATGTAATATTATACAAACACTTATATATAGGAAGTACCAGCGGCGTATCCACCATGTTTGTATCATATTACACACGTATCGTTACTTAATCACTTAATCAAACCAAACCATCAAGATGTAAAATGTTCATGTACAAACCAATTGTCAAGTGTTATTGTGTAAACCATGTCAAAATGTCTATGTCCAATGCAAACCACCAAATGTGTATATCAATGTCAAAATGTTTATGTTCAATGTAGATCATGTAATGTGTAATCAAAATGTCATGTATGGTAAGTGAAATGTATCAACTAAACCATATGTAAAATGCACAACAACAAGGTATTGAAGTAAAACACAGTTTAAATCAAAGTCATGTTGTGTGTAACAAATGCATGCTATACTGATACAAACATTTATGCGGTATTGTTAATATGCATACATCCAAGCCTTGAGACTGAGGCGATAAACCTTTAAACAAATTAAAGATTTATCTAAGTTATGTATATCGAATTCGGTCATTCCTTTCTGTCCCCTTACCCTGGGATGTCCGGAACGGGAGTTGTCAATTCCTATGGTACCACTACCTACTAACGAATGGCATGATCAATGTTAATGAATGTATTGTCCCATGTTAAACAAACCAAATGTTATACCAAAAATGGAAGCATGTGATGCACTAAGTATGTAATCAAATGAACATACATAGCGTGAAAATGTAATGTAAAACGATGTACTAAGTAATGCACACAATGGGCACACCTAGCATGAAATGTCATGTAAAACAATGTACTAAGTAATGCACACAATGGGCACACCTAGCATGAAATGTCATGTAAAACAATGTACTAAGTAATGCACACAATGGGCACACCTAGCATGAAATGTAATGTAAAACAATGTACCAAGTAATGCACACAATGGGCACACCTAGCATGAAATGTAATGTAAAACAATGTACCAAGTAATGCACACAATGGGCACACCTAGCATGAAATGTAATGTAAAACAATGTACTAAGTAATGCACACAATGGGCACACCTAGCATAAACATAATGAAATCATGTACTATAATGTACTAATGAACATAGCAGGTATATGATGTGAAAACAGGAAAGCATGAAAGTAACAAGTAGGCACATGTGTTCCACCCCAAAACAGTTTAAAAAACAGTAAAAGAGGGGTCTATGTACTCACTTGAGATTGCTCAGTTGTCTAAAGATAACCACCGAGTAATGCTATAGATCACGGAATCAAACGGCACCTAATATAGGTAACTATGTTAATAAACCGGACCTATATCGGAAGACTGGGTAGCATTAGGGTTTGTAAACCAAATGAGTGTAGGAACTCATGTGATATGGTTTAACAAAGCCTACATGCTAAATGAAACTTAACCTAAGTCTTATCGACCCATTACGATCCGTTTAGGTAGCTTATGCTACTTTAACGCATCGTGCGCGTAAAACGCGTTTGGACCGCCTAACTAGTCCTATGACAAGTGTTATATGCCTAAACATGTTACATAATCAGTTATGTGGCAAAATTTTAGGTTACATATGCTAAATTACCAATTATGCATGAAAAGGGTATTCTGGTAATTTACCTAAGGCATATAAACTACCTATCATACAACTACTTAAACGATGTGACCATAGGGTATAACCTCGGAAGGTTATTCCCTACCTACTATGGTCACCTAATGTATTTGGTCGGATCCTAATGATCGACCAAATGGGTCGAGTTCGAAGGTATAGGCGATTTATTAGATCGCCTACCCTACGACTCTAGACAACGTGGAAATCAGTGGGCATAGTCCCAAAGGACTATGACCAACGTGATTACACTCACGTTGCGAAGTTCAAACGAACTTCGCATTGACCATTACTGGTCAACGCTGAAAGTCAAACAAAGTTTGACTTTCTGACTCGAAAAGCAGTAAAAATAAGGAAAAGAACGAAAGAATACTAACCCAGGGTCCCCGAATGCTAAACTCAATTCGAAAATCTCAGGTATGAAACAAATGTTTCAACTTAGAGTTTCTCAAAATGAATTTCTAGTGATTTTGAACAAAGGGGGGTGGGTTATTTATAGTTTTCGGTCCACCGTTGAGATCGTTTCTTGGAAAAGGGGAAACGATCAAGGCCGTACACTTGTTGCAAGGTTATGGAAGCTTAATTCCATCCTTATCTAGTGACTAGGCAATGGAGAACATGTGGTGGAGGATTAAATGGCTGCAACTTGTGATTAAAAACATTTAATCTGGTCAGAAGGTGGGAAGCGGCCCGCTTTAGGATCAGCCAAACACAATGCGGGCCGCCTGAGCATGTCAGATCAGAAACAACTTTCAAAAATGACAGTTTAGGTCCCTGCACGTGTTTAAGGCCATTTCCGACACTTCTAAGGCCCGTAAAGCCAACTTTAAGGCTCTAAAATGTTGCCTAAACATTTTGGACATGAAACATGTTCAAAAATATGTCGGATGATGGTTCGTTTGGTCGTACGAACGCGATGTTCGCTTAATTACGACGGAATGCGCATAAGTGCGAAAAACGATCCAAATGACGCGACGAATGGATATTTCTTAAGGCGAACACTAAAATATAATGTAGTCATGCTTACATAAATTTTTGGATGTCCGAATGTATTCAGAACGTAAGTTATGCGCGAAAATGCAAACTTGTGCACTTTTTGACACTTTTAGTCCCTGAATGACCCAAAAGTTTATTTTAGCACACCGAACCTCTCAAAGCCTATTTCTAAGCTATGTAAAGGATATTTAAGGTGTGTTTAACTTATGGTTATGTTCCGGAATGTTCGTTACAGTTCAAATTGACATACTTTCGCAGTTTGTCATATTTAGTCCCTGTAGTCGAATTAACTTGTTTTTGCCATACCAAAGCCTTCAAAACTTATTTCTAAGTTATGTAAAGGTTATTTAAGGTATGTTGAGTATATGTTGATGTTCCAGAGTATTTCTCGCATTAAACTGAGTACGTTTACGCACTAGTTTGCTTATAACTCTCCAGAAAGTGATGTAGAGTTTGAAATTACATAAAAGTCAAAACATGAAAAATGTATAACATAACAAAACAAACATTGTGATCAAATAACATTGTTTTATTGATAACGGAACTGTTCATAGTGATTACAAACACAGTTGTTACAGTCTCCCCTACTTGTGGAAATTTCGTCCCGAAATTTATTTAGAGGAAACTCGTGGAAAAAGATGTGGATATTTCGCTTTCATTTGATCTTCGCGTTCCCAAGTAAACTCAGGTCCACGTTTAGCTTCCCAGCGAACTTTGACCAAAGGAATGCGCTTGCGTTTAAGCCACTTGACTTCACGTTCCATGATTTCCACTGGTTTCTCAACAAATTTCAGTGTTTTGCCAACACGAATTTCGTCAAGCGGTATGGAGAAGTTCTCATCAGCTGAACACTTCTTGAGATTGGACACGTGAAAAGTTGGATGAACATTTCCAAGTTCAGGAGGTAACTCAAGTCTGTAGGCCACCTTTCCGATTCTTTCGACGATCTTGAATGGTCCAACGTATCTAGGTGCAAGTTTTCCTTTCTTTCCAAATCTGATCACACCTTTCCAAGGTGAGACCTTAAGTAATACACGATCACCGACTTGAAATTCCAAGGGTTTGCGTTTTGGGTCCGCGTAAATCTTCTGACGGCTTCTAGCTGCCTGAAGGTTATCACGAACTTTCTTGACCTTGTCAGTTGTCTCTAAAATGAGGGCAGGTCCAGTAAGTTGAGCCTCGCCAATCTCATTCCAGCAGACTGGTGAACGACATTTTCGACCATAGAGAGCTTCGAAAGGAGCCATTTTGATGCTGGTGTGATAACTGTTGTTGTAGGAGAATTCAATCAATTTAAGATGTGAATCCCAACTACCACCAAAATCGATCACACAAGCTCTAAGCATATCCACCAGGGTCTGGATTGTTCTCTCAGATTGACCATCCGTTTGCGGATGATAAGCTGTGCTCAGATTAAGTTGGGTCCCCATAGCAGATTGCATGGTTCTCCAAAAATGAGAAGTGAAACGAGCATCTCTGTCAGAAATGATGTTCAAAGGAACACCATGTCTAGCCACAATTTCATCCACATAGATTTGAGCAAGTCTGTCAGCAGGAAAATCCTCACGGATTGGCAAGAAATGTGCTGACTTTGTTAGACGATCAACGACTACCCAGATGGCATCATGACCTTTCTTAGTGCGTGGAAGTTTGGTAACGAGATCCATAGTAATGTTTTCCCATTTCCAAACTGGGATCTCTGGTTGCTCCAATAAACCCGAAGGACGCTGATGTTCAGCCTTAACCTTAAGACAAGTAAGGCATTTTGATACGTATAAGGCAATGTCTTTCTTCATACCAGGCCACCAATAGTGAGTACGAAGGTCCTTATACATTTTATCTGAGCCCGGATGAATAGAATAACGAGACTTATGGGCTTCATCCATAAGCAAGGTACGAAGATCATCCTGGCTTGGGACCCACAAACGGTCCATGAAGTAATATGATCCATTGTCCTTCAGTTCCAGAGCAGGTGTTATGTGATAGGGAAATTCCTTATCCATCAAACCTTGTGAAACACAAGATTGTTGAGCTTGAGCAATGCGTGCTTGAATATCGGATCGAGCTTGAATAACAGACTGAACACGTACACAATGAAGTTTAGTACGTTCCTTACGACTCAATGCATCAGCTACGACATTCGCCTTACCAGGATGGTAGCGAATTTCGCAATCATAGTCGTTTAAAAGCTCAACCCAACGTCGTTGCCTCATGTTGAGTTCTTTCTGGTTGAAGATATGCTGAAGACTTTTGTGGTCAGTGAAAACCACACATTTTGTACCATACAAATAGTGTCTCCAGATCTTTAGAGCGAAAACAACTGCACCCAACTCAAGATCATGAGTGGTGTAGTTCTTCTCATGTATCTTCAACTGCCTCGATGCATAAGCTATGACTTTGTTCCTTTGCATAAGAACACAGCCAAGACCCAATTTCGATGCATCACAATACACAACAAAATCATCATCACCCTCAGGCAATGATAGAACAGGCGCATCGCAAAGCTTCTGTTTCAAGTGTTGAAAAGCTTCCTCTTGTTTGATTCCCCAATAAAAGGGCATTTTCTTCTGAGTTAGAGCAGTTAGAGGAACTGCAATCTTCGAGAAGTTTTCTATGAAGCGGCGATAATAACCCGCTAGACCAAGAAAAGAACGAACTTCAGTAGGAGTAGAAGGTGTATCCCAATCCTTGATCGCACTGATCTTGGAGGGATCTACATGAATACCTCGTTCGTTGATAACATGCCCCAAAAATTGAACTTCTTTAAGCCAAAATTCGCACTTGGAGAATTTTGCGAAAAGTTGTTCTTTCTTTAGGAGTTCTAGGGTAAGACGAAGATGTTGCTCGTGGTCAGCTTGCGTCTTAGAGTATATCAAGATGTCATCAATAAAAACAATGACGAACTGATCCAAATAAGGTTTGCAGACCCTATTCATTAAGTCCATGAAAACAGCAGGAGCATTAGTCAAACCGAATGGCATGACTGTGAATTCATAATGCCCATAACGAGTACGGAACGCTGTCTTCGGAATGTCTTCTTCTTGCACCCGAAGTTGATGATATCCAGATCGCAGATCAATCTTCGAAAAATAAGAAGCGCCTTGTAACTGATCAAAGAGATCATCGATGCGAGGTAGGGGATATCGATTCTTGATGGTAAGCTTGTTAAGCTCACGATAATCGATACACATCCTAAAGGATCCATCCTTCTTCTTGACAAAAAGAACGGAAGCACCCCAAGGTGAAAAACTAGGACGTATAAAACCTTTGTCAGAGAGCTCCTGAAGCTGTTTAGACAACTCTTGCATCTCAGATGGTGCAAGACGATATGGAGCTCTGGCAATGGGATTTGCACCAGGTACGAGATCAATGCGGACTCGACTTGGCGTGCTGGAGGTAGACCAGGTAAATCTTCAGGGAACACTTCAGAATAATCCCGAACGACAGGAATATCTGAAATAGACTTACCCTTGCCTTTATCTTCTGTAACATGTGCTAAGAAAGCCACATAGTTCTTCTGCAGATACTTCCGAGCTTTAAAACAAGACATGAGTTTGAGACCACCGATAGGCTTCTCACCTTGAACCTGCAGGATCTCGCCTGTCGAAAGCGGCACACGAACTATCTTCTCAGAACAAACTATCTCTGCGTGATGCTTAGATAACCAATCCATTCCCACAATAACGTCGAAGCTTCCAAGTTGCATAGGCGTGAGGTCGATTGGAAAAAGATGATCGTTAAGATTCAACTGACAGTTGCGAAGAACAGAATCAAGAACAATGGGTTCACCACTAGCAACTTCTACTGTCAAAGATTTGCCTAGTTTCGTTCTAGACACTCGAAGCATTGGTTCAAAGGACAAAGACACGAAACTCTTATCAGCACCAGAATCGAAAAGAACAGATGCAGGCTGATTATTAATAAAGAACGTACCGTTCACCACATTATCGTCAGCCTGTGCCTCTTGGGCATTCATGTTAAAAACTCGGCCTCGAGCCGGAGCCTGATTCTGGTTCTGGTTCTGGTTCGCCAGTCTTGGGCACCGATTCCTATAGTGGGTCAGATCCCCACAATTGTAACAAGCACCTGGTGGGTATTGTGGTCGTGCAGCTCGACCCTGTTGCGGAGCAGGAGGCTGTGCAACTTGTTGAGCCGGGTTTTGAACTGCGCGATTCTGAGCAAACCGACAAACCTCGGCAAGATGACCTGACTTCCCACAGCTAGTACAGAAACGGCACTGATGTTGCGGCTGATGGTGACTGTTGCATCTATTGCACAAAGGTGCATTCCCTGTATAGGGTTTCTTTGCTGGAAGCTGTGCTGGTTGGTTGGGAGCTGCCTGGTTAGCTTGGGCAGTGATAGCAAAATTTTGGGAAGCCTTACGCTTCCTTGACCTCTTCGAAGAACCAGAGTTCTTCCCATTCAAGTTTTGACCTTTCTTGCTATCCCCTTTGTCAGCCGACTGTTTCTTGCCTTTATCACCCTTCCTGTGTAACTTGTTCTTCCTGATCTGCGACTCAGTCAGCGTCGCTGATAACTCGATTGCCTGACGGAGTGTGGCAGGGTTACTACCAGTAAGAATATCTTGTACCGAGTCAGGTAGGCCGTCGATGTATCTCTCGATAGCCTTGTCGAGTGGGGTAACCATAGTCGGGCAAAGAAGACTCAACTCTTCAAACCGATCAGTATAAGCCCTATGCTCACCACTATCTTGCTTCAGCTCATCAAACTCCTTCTCCAACGCTCGTTGCTCATGACGAGGACAGAATTCCCTCATCATAAGGGCTCTAAGTTCAGCCCAGGTCTGTGCAAGAGCAACTTCTGCACCTTGGTCCCTCATAACCCCGTTCCACCATGTCAAAGCCCTCTTCTGAAATACGCTCGAAGCAAACTCAACTTTGCGATTTTCCGAACACTGCACATGGCGAAAAGTATTCTCACTGCTCTCGAACCACTGAAGAAGCCCAGTCGCTCCCTCAGAACCACTAAACTTGAGTGGTTTAGCCTGGTTAAAATCCTTGTATTTGCATGGAACATTGTTGTTATTGTTGGCTTGGTTCCATTGAGCAAAGAGATTTGGAAATTGGGCAGCCATCTGCTGCGCAATAATTTCTGCCAGCTCGGCAGTTGCTATCTGGTTCTCGCGTCGAGGAGGCATTCTAAAAGAGGAAAACATGAAAGGAAACGAGTGAGATGATTGGATGAAGAGAATGAGATGAAACAAAATCAACAAAAGCAAAGATGGTGGTCATTCGTCCGTATCACAGAGCAAACAAACAACACACAGTGACTAATCAAAGTAAATGGGTCAAAAATAATGTATAATGAAGACATGCTCGCCTATAAGTGAACACTCATCCCAAGAATTCCCAGGTAAGCACAACTGGTCTCGCATCTGATGAGATATATACGAAGTGCTTGCCTAGACAGAAATCCCAGAATACAGGCATTCACCCTTCCAGTTTGCACATGTTCACATTATTTAAAACCCAAAACGTTTGACGGGATTTTGAAAATTTGAAGGCACAAGGCCAAAAACCAAACTTGAAAAGGGTTCAAAACCATATAACAGAGGGTTCAAAACCTTACAATTGAGGGTTCAAAACCTTGTAATAAATCATTCAAAAACAGATGATTGTTTTTCAAAAATCGATTCGGAAAATTTGGTTCTTGTTTTGATAATCACCTAAGGATAGGTGATGTACATGTTTTAAGATCTAAACACAAGATAACTTGTGTTAGGGTCCTAGAAAAGTTATAGTCTAGGTCAAAGCATTACTAATAACCTAATTCCCTATAACCATTGGCTCTGATACCAACTCTTCTGTCACACCCCGACCGCGTATAACAACGAACCGCGGCGGAAACGCCGGGGAGTGATCGCGACAGAATTAATTGTTTCATAACCATGGCACACAAAGTGTATTTTATTTATTAAACAAGGGTGTTACATTGTTTCAAACAGGAAATACAGAGTTTATAACATTATTAAACATAGTCTAGCCCCATTTTATGTCTCTAAGGCACAGGTCCGCCCTAGTATTGTGATCAACATCCTACGGAAAAGCACCTGAAAACACATGTGAAAATAGGTACGTCAGCATAAAAATGCCTGTGAGATACATAGGTTTGTGAAAATAGGATTCATGACTTGTATTTGAGAAAATGTTTAGTCATGAACCTTGTAATTTGCTTTGTCTTGTAAATCATTTGAAAAACGATAAGATCAGTTGATATGTATAAGTAAATGTAAGGTTAAATGAATAACCATGTAAAATGAGTTTGTATAAGATAAGTTGATTGTAAAACAATGTCTTATGAAAAAGTATGTTATTTGTATAAAATGTTATATGTATCAATCTGAAATGATTCAAATAACGTTACGCTATGTAATATTATACAAACACTTATATATAGGAAGTACCAGCGGCGTATCCACCATGTTTGTATCATATTACACACGTATCGTTACTTAATCACTTAATCAAACCAAACCATCAAGATGTAAAATGTTCATGTACAAACCAATTGTCAAGTGTTATTGTGTAAACCATGTCAAAATGTCTATGTCCAATGCAAACCACCAAATGTGTATATCAATGTCAAAATGTTTATGTTCAATGTAGATCATGTAATGTGTAATCAAAATGTCATGTATGGTAAGTGAAATGTATCAACTAAACCATATGTAAAATGCACAACAACAAGGTATTGAAGTAAAACACAGTTTAAATCAAAGTCATGTTGTGTGTAACAAATGCATGCTATACTGATACAAACATTTATGCGGTATTGTTAATATGCATACATCCAAGCCTTGAGACTGAGGCGATAAACCTTTAAACAAATTAAAGATTTATCTAAGTTATGTATATCGAATTCGGTCATTCCTTTCTGTCCCCTTACCCTGGGATGTCCGGAACGGGAGTTGTCAATTCCTATGGTACCACTACCTACTAACGAATGGCATGATCAATGTTAATGAATGTATTGTCCCATGTTAAACAAACCAAATGTTATACCAAAAATGGAAGCATGTGATGCACTAAGTATGTAATCAAATGAACATACATAGCGTGAAAATGTAATGTAAAACGATGTACTAAGTAATGCACACAATGGGCACACCTAGCATGAAATGTCATGTAAAACAATGTACTAAGTAATGCACACAATGGGCACACCTAGCATGAAATGTCATGTAAAACAATGTACTAAGTAATGCACACAATGGGCACACCTAGCATGAAATGTAATGTAAAACAATGTACCAAGTAATGCACACAATGGGCACACCTAGCATGAAATGTAATGTAAAACAATGTACCAAGTAATGCACACAATGGGCACACCTAGCATGAAATGTAATGTAAAACAATGTACTAAGTAATGCACACAATGGGCACACCTAGCATAAACATAATGAAATCATGTACTATAATGTACTAATGAACATAGCAGGTATATGATGTGAAAACAGGAAAGCATGAAAGTAACAAGTAGGCACATGTGTTCCACCCCAAAACAGTTTAAAAAACAGTAAAAGAGGGGTCTATGTACTCACTTGAGATTGCTCAGTTGTCTAAAGATAACCACCGAGTAATGCTATAGATCACGGAATCAAACGGCACCTAATATAGGTAACTATGTTAATAAACCGGACCTATATCGGAAGACTGGGTAGCATTAGGGTTTGTAAACCAAATGAGTGTAGGAACTCATGTGATATGGTTTAACAAAGCCTACATGCTAAATGAAACTTAACCTAAGTCTTATCGACCCATTACGATCCGTTTAGGTAGCTTATGCTACTTTAACGCATCGTGCGCGTAAAACGCGTTTGGACCGCCTAACTAGTCCTATGACAAGTGTTATATGCCTAAACATGTTACATAATCAGTTATGTGGCAAAATTTTAGGTTACATATGCTAAATTACCAATTATGCATGAAAAGGGTATTCTGGTAATTTACCTAAGGCATATAAACTACCTATCATACAACTACTTAAACGATGTGACCATAGGGTATAACCTCGGAAGGTTATTCCCTACCTACTATGGTCACCTAATGTATTTGGTCGGATCCTAATGATCGACCAAATGGGTCGAGTTCGAAGGTATAGGCGATTTATTAGATCGCCTACCCTACGACTCTAGACAACGTGGAAATCAGTGGGCATAGTCCCAAAGGACTATGACCAACGTGATTACACTCACGTTGCGAAGTTCAAACGAACTTCGCATTGACCATTACTGGTCAACGCTGAAAGTCAAACAAAGTTTGACTTTCTGACTCGAAAAGCAGTAAAAATAAGGAAAAGAACGAAAGAATACTAACCCAGGGTCCCCGAATGCTAAACTCAATTCGAAAATCTCAGGTATGAAACAAATGTTTCAACTTAGAGTTTCTCAAAATGAATTTCTAGTGATTTTGAACAAAGGGGGGTGGGTTATTTATAGTTTTCGGTCCACCGTTGAGATCGTTTCTTGGAAAAGGGGAAACGATCAAGGCCGTACACTTGTTGCAAGGTTATGGAAGCTTAATTCCATCCTTATCTAGTGACTAGGCAATGGAGAACATGTGGTGGAGGATTAAATGGCTGCAACTTGTGATTAAAAACATTTAATCTGGTCAGAAGGTGGGAAGCGGCCCGCTTTAGGATCAGCCAAACACAATGCGGGCCGCCTGAGCATGTCAGATCAGAAACAACTTTCAAAAATGACAGTTTAGGTCCCTGCACGTGTTTAAGGCCATTTCCGACACTTCTAAGGCCCGTAAAGCCAACTTTAAGGCTCTAAAATGTTGCCTAAACATTTTGGACATGAAACATGTTCAAAAATATGTCGGATGATGGTTCGTTTGGTCGTACGAACGCGATGTTCGCTTAATTACGACGGAATGCGCATAAGTGCGAAAAACGATCCAAATGACGCGACGAATGGATATTTCTTAAGGCGAACACTAAAATATAATGTAGTCATGCTTACATAAATTTTTGGATGTCCGAATGTATTCAGAACGTAAGTTATGCGCGAAAATGCAAACTTGTGCACTTTTTGACACTTTTAGTCCCTGAATGACCCAAAAGTTTATTTTAGCACACCGAACCTCTCAAAGCCTATTTCTAAGCTATGTAAAGGATATTTAAGGTGTGTTTAACTTATGGTTATGTTCCGGAATGTTCGTGACAGTTCAAATTGACATACTTTCGCAGTTTGTCATATTTAGTCCCTGTAGTCGAATTAACTTGTTTTTGCCATACCAAAGCCTTCAAAACTTATTTCTAAGTTATGTAAAGGTTATTTAAGGTATGTTGAGTATATGTTGATGTTCCAGAGTATTTCTCGCATTAAACTGAGTACGTTTACGCACTAGTTTGCGTATAACTCTCCAGAAAGTGATGTAGAGTTTGAAATTACATAAAAGTCAAAACATGAAAAATGTATAACATAACAAAACAAACATTGTGATCAAATAACATTGTTTTATTGATAACGGAACTGTTCATAGTGATTACAAACACAGTTGTTACAGTTTATACAAGGACTTTTGACAATTGGTTTAAACATAAACATTATACATTGTTGGTTGGTTGACTTACATTTGACTTACATTTGACATAAACATTAGACATAGACATTAGACATTAGATTATACTTAAACATTTTACTCTGGTGGTTTGGTTTGAGTAAGTGATTTAAGTAACGAGGCGTGTGTAATATGATACAAGCATGGTGGATACGCCGCTGGTACTTCCTATATATAAGTGTTTGGATGGTATTACATATTGTAGCGTTATTTGAATCATTTCAATTTGAGACATATAACATTTTATACAAATAACATACTTTTCACAAGACATTGTTTTACAAAACAACTTATCTTATATATACTCATTTTTACTTGGTTATTCATTTAACCATACATTATTCTCTTACTTATACATATCATCTGATCTTATTGCTTTTCAAACGATTTACAAAACAAAGCAAACTACAAGGTTCATGACTAAACATTTTCCTAAACATAAGTCATGAATCTCATTTTCACAAAACCTATGTGTCTCACAGGCATTTTTATGCTGACGTACCTATTTTCACATGTGTTTTCAGGATATGATGCATAGGACTTGTCAAGATACACTTAGGCGGACTTGGGCCTTAGCGACAATAAAAGATGCAAGACTAGTTATTTACGTTATGTTTCTTTGATTGTCAAGTCATTGTAACTACTTTAATCAATAAAACAATATTTCAATTTCTGTGTGTTATGAAACAATGATTCTGTTACAACACTCCCCGACGTTTCCGCCACGTTTGGTTGTCCTACGTGGTCGGGGTGTGACAGAAAAGTTGGTATCAGAGCTCATGGTTATAAGGAATTAGGTTATTAGTAATACTTTGACCTAGTCTATAACCTTCTTAGGACCCTAACGCGAGTTTACTTGCGTTTAGTCATAAAACGATACCGTCACCTATCCTTAGGCGACGACCTCAACAAGAACATAAATTTCCAAACCGCTTTGAAAACTAATCATCTATTCTAGGATGATTGATTACTAGGTTTTGAACCCTCTATTGTAAGGTTTTGAACTCTCTGTTATATGTTTTTGAACCCCTTTGAATTTTCAAAATTTCGTCAAAGTTTGGGTCTTATAATGTGAACATGTGCAAACTGGAAGGGTGAATGCCTGTATTCTGGGTTTTCTGTCTAGGCAAGCACTTCGTATATATCTCATCAGACGCGAGACCAGTTGTGCTTACCTGGGAATTCTTGGGATGAGTGTTCACTTATAGGCGAGCATGTCTTCAGTGATACATTAATAAGACCTGTTTACTTTGATTAGTCACCGTCTCATTTGTTTGCCTTAGGTAACAAACAAATGATCGCAATTTCTATGCGTTGTCATTTTGTTTTATTTGTCCAATAATCTTTCACTTGTTTCTTCCTATGTCTTTCATTTTCTTCTAGAATGTCTCTTCCTCTCAGCAACGGCCAAATGTCCGAGCAAACAACCAAACTTGCCCAACAAATAGGCGAAGTAATTCTGAAGACTGTGGAATTGGGAATTGCTATGTCTCGTCTCAACAATGAAGCCACTCAAGAGCCACGAAAGGAAGCAGAAGCCAAGCCTTCACCTAAACCAAAGAAACGTAAGGCTTCAAGGAAACCCGCAGCGGTGGCACCAAAACAGGCAAGACCTAGCCAAATGACAGCACCACCAGCCAAGAAAGCAATCAAGGAATCAAAGACCATGGATGAACAGGTTGGATCCCCTAAGAAGTCAAAGAAACGAAAGACTTCTCAGAACTTCGCCGTAGTCGCTCACAATGGTCAAGCCATCCCCAACCAACCAGCTCAACCCCCTGCTAGGAAGCAATACAACGGAACTGCACCCTTGTGCAACCAATGTAGCCTTCATCATCAGACTAGTGTGAAGTCCCGCAAATGCCAAATTTGTGGACTTATAGGTCATACGGCAAGGGTTTTCCCAACTACAGCAGTACCAAATCAAACAGGACCCATCCGGGTGGCAACACCACCTGCTAAGAAGCAATACAAGGGAACGCCACCAATATGAGACAAATGTAATGGGCATCACCAAGCTCACTTACCGTGTCATCTGTGTGTATCATGTGGGCGAGTTGGTCACCTGGTAAGTGCTTGTCGATGTAACCCGAACCAAGGTGGTTCAGATCAACCACAAGCCGACTCTGCTCAAGTTCATTTCTCACCAGGGTCTTGCTACAACTGTGGCGAGATGGGCCATTTCCTAAGGGATTGCCCAAAGCTTGCTAATGCAAATCCAACCCACGGATGAGCAGTTGGCTGACTAGAAGATGTTGCTGTCTTATGCTTTTGTTTATCTATTTTCTTGTAATGTGAAAACAATCTGTTTTGTTTATAAATAAATTCTTGTTCACAATTCTGATATACAAGTATAGTTACATGTGTGTATGACTTTTCCTATAATACCTACATCAAGAAACTATGTACCCTACAAACTACTCTTGTGGTTTCTCTGTTTCAAATGATCGCTCATGATTCCCTCGAAAATTTTAAGTACTCGTTTCACTCTAAGAAACAAAGTACAGAAAATAAAGTGACATTATGAGTAATCATGCTTCTGCACATCTGTGCCTTTGAATCCTTGGTTAAATAACTAAGGGTATTTCCAAATCTCATACCCATTACGTTTTTATTTTTCAACATATACAGTACAAGTATTTCAAAAACAATCTTCATGATCTCAAAACATTTCATATAGTTTGAAAACAATTTTTCTAAATGCATTGTCTATGTTATTTCAAAAACATTGGCCATGTTTTCAAAACCAACCTTCCTAATTTCAAAATATTTCATATAGTCTGAAGGCAATATTAACACAGTACATTTACTTATCAAGTGCATGATTTCGAAAAGCATCATCCATGTTTTTCAAAAACCTTATACATAATTTCAAAATTCATCTCGCATAATTTTAAAACATTTTTAGGAATATACCTACCTAATACACCTACTTTATGATTTCAAAGGTATTATATATAAGGTCTCAAAAACATTGAACATATTTCTTTTTAAAAGAACCCCATGCATAGTTTTCAAAAATATTTTCTTCATACATTGACTTAACTTTCAAATTTCGCTTCATATGTCGCCTTGGCATATCTGGCATCTCAACTTCATAAGCATTTTACTTCATATTTTGACCTAAGCACATCAAGTGCAAGGTTTCAAAACATCTTCAACTTCTAAAATCCATAAGGGATCTTTTTGTCTTCACATTTAGACCCTTGTGGATAATTATCATTCAAATCAAAGTCCTTGATTGGATTCCTTATGTACCTAAATTCGAACATTTCCGTTCCTTATAATCGAAATCGAATTTTTCTTTTAAAAACTCTTTCTATCTTTATAGTTAGATTCTTGATAACGTTTAAAGTACCAAATGAAATCCACGGAATGGATTCCTAGTGTGCTTTAAATGCATGTACGCAATTAATAAGACAAATTAACAAACAATTTTGTGGTTATGTGACTATGTGTTTATTCATCTTATGTTTTCTTTTATGCATTTTGTGTTTTTATACTCTGGATATTTGTTATCCAAATCCTCGCAGGATCTTTCATATCTCCATATGAGGGATTCGTAGCAGGATAGTCAAAAGGTACTACTTTAAAATTTTAATGGGCTTCTATGTAATAGTTAAGACCCTTGGATTATATAGTACTATTCCATGATTCATAAGAGACCCTTTGGTGGTCTAGTAAAAAAGATTGATTCACAATTTGGTTAAAGAACGACATCTAGTGATATAGCTGAACAGACTCCTTGATAGTCTATTTAGATCATTTATTGATTTAATTAAAAGGACTCTATGGTGGTCTAGTCACACTCATCACAGGATTGTTCATTTGGTTTTACCCTACACATTATAAAATAGACTGTGTGAACTATGCAAGGAATTCTCTAATTATGGACGCGTACATAATTATGAAATTTAGTGCACAGAAACCCAGTAAGATTTATTATGTGTAAGAACCGATAGTGACAACAATAACAAAATGAGAACGATGTAATGGAGGTACGGTGGACGCACCAATGACGCTTTATATACTTGTATATAAGTATCCCTCTTACATTGCAATCATGATGTTATTAAAGTTACTAGAAGTTCAGAACCCTAACCAATGTTGTTCGATCTTTTCAACTTCATGTTTTAAGCTCTCACAAGTTTCCTCTGATTAAATTTCGGGACGAAATTTCCTAAAGTAGGGGAGACTGTGACACCTGTGTCACTTCAACCATCAAACAAATTCCAAACCAATGAAATATTGTATTTCATACTTGGGATTTGTATAAATATGTGTATCATTTGCACATATCAATTTTAGTTCAATTCCAAACTCTAAATCGCTTTCTGGAAGGTTATACGCGCACCGATGCGTAAATATCAGTTTAATGCAACGAACACTCCGGAATTGTGAAATAGGCTTAACATACCTTAAATAACCTTTACATAACTTAGAAATAAGATTTGGAAGGTTTGGTATGCCGAAAACAAGTTAATTCGCTTACAGGGACTAAACTTGACAAACTGCGAAAGTATGACGATTCGTACTGGAACAGACATTCCGGAACATGGCCATAAGTTAAACATACCATAAATATCCTTTATATAGCTTAGAAATAGGCTTTGAGGGGTTCGGTGTGCTAAAATAAACTTTTGGGTCATTCAGGGACTAAAAGCGTCAAAAAGTGCACAAGTTTGCATTTTCGCGCATAACTTACGTTCTGAATACATACGGACATCCAAAAAAATATGTAAGCACTAAAATATTTTATTTTAGTGTTTGGCTTGAGAAAAATCCATTCGTCACGTCATTTGAATCGTTTTTCGCGCTTATGCGCATTCCGTCGTAATTAAGCGAACATCACGATCGTACGGCAAACGAACCGACATCTGAGATATTTTTGAGCATGTTTCATGTCCACAATGTTTAGGCATCATTTTAGGGCCTTAAAGTTGGCTTAACGGGCCTTAGAAGTGGCGGGAATGGCCTTAAACACGTGCAGGGACTGAAACTGTCAAAATGCAAACATAGTTCTGATCAGACAAGGCCAGGCGGCCCGCCTGAGTTTTGTCTGATCCTGAAGCGGGCCGCGTCAGCCCCCAGACAGCAGAAAACATGCAGGAACATTGGATCTGGTCCATTTCAATGGTGCACATGGTATTTTTCAATACTATGGGCTGGTTTGATGTGCCCATGGTATTACAATACTATGGGTGCAAGTGTATGGCCAAGATTGAAGCACGGTTCCTGATAAACGATCCTAACGGTTCTCCGAACACTATAAATACCCACCCCCATGACTTGCAAAAACCCACCAAATCTGATTTTAATTCTCTAAGTTGAGGCCTTTGCTTCATACCTGAGCTATTCGATCACGATTTGCTTGCGGGGACCCTTTGTAAGTATTCTTTCGTTCTTTTCTTTCTTTTATTGCTTTTCGAGTCCGAAAGTCAAACTTTGTTTGACTTTCTGCGTTGACCAGTGTATGGTCAATGCGAAGTTCGTTTGAACTTCGCAACGTGATTGTAATCACGATGGTCATAGTCCCTTGTGACTATGCCTACTGATTACCACGTTGTCTAGGGTCGTACGGGTAAGCGATCTGATAAATCGCTTATACCTTCGAACCCGACCCATTTGGTCGATCATTAGGATCCGACCAAATACATTAGGTGACCATAGTATATAGGGAATAACCTTCCGAGGTTATACCTTATGGTCGCTTCGTTAAGTAGTTGTATGATAGGTAGTTTATATGCCTTAGGTAAATTACCAGAATACCCTTTTCATGTATAATTGGTAATTAAGCATATGTAACCTAAAATTTTGTCACATAACTGATTTTGTAACATGTTTAGGCATATAACACTTGTCATAGGGCTAGTTAGACGTCTCGAGTGCACTTTCGCGCGCACGACGCGTTAAAGTAGCATAAGCTACCTTAATGAGTCGCGATGGGTCGAAAGCACTTAGGTTAGGTTTCATTTAGTATGTAGGCTTTGTTAAAACCATATGACACGAGTCTCTATACTCGTTTGGTTTACGAACCCTCATTCTATCCGATCCTCCAATATAGGTCCGGTTTATTAACATAGTTACCTATACTAGGTGTCGTTTGATTCCGTGATCTCTAGCATTGCTTGGTGGTTATCTTAGGACTTCTGAGCAATCTCAAGTGAGTACATAGACCCCTCTTTTACTGTTTTCCAAACTGTTTTGGGGTGAAACACATGTGCCTACTTGTTACTTTCGTGCTTTCCTGTTTTCACATCA
The DNA here is from genome assembly GCA_030545235.1 of Helianthus tuberosus. NCBI lineage: Eukaryota > Viridiplantae > Streptophyta > Magnoliopsida > Asterales > Asteraceae > Helianthus > Helianthus tuberosus. The sequence goes on from JARYGA010006026.1 coordinate 23,466, forward strand.
TATACTTGTTATGTTCATTAGTACACTATTAGTACATGATTTACATTACATTTCTGCTATGTATGTTGACTAATAGCATTCTAGCACATTGATTTACATGACTTTTCTGCTTTGTATGTTAACTTAGCATACTTAGTACATCACTTTACAATACGTTCTATGCTATGTATGCCCATTGTGTGCGTACTTAGTACATTATTTTACATTACATTTTATGCTTACATTTTGGTATGACATTTGGTTTGTTTAAACTATACTGTACATTCATTAACACCGATCATGTCGCTCGGTAGTAGGTAGTGGTACCATAGGACTTGACAAATCCCATTCCTGTAATCTCGGGTTTGTTTGGATGGAAGGAATGACCGAATCCGAATACATATTTTGATAACCTTTACTAAAAGGGTTATCCGACTGTCGCAAGGCTTGGATGTATGAATTTTCACAATACCGCATAAATGTCTATATCAGTATAGCATGCATTTCTTACACAAAACATAACTTTGATTTAAACCATGTTTTACTTCAATACCTTGTTTTTGTGCATTTTACATATGGTTTAGTTGATATATTTCACTTACCATACATAAACATTTATTACACATTACTTGACTACTTTTGGACTATCAACATTTGACATGGTTTATACAAGGACTTTTGACAATTGGTTTAAACATAAACATTATACATTGTTGGTTGGTTGACTTACATTTGACATAAACATTAGACATAGACATTAGACATTAGATTATACTTAAACATTTTACTTTGGTGGTTTGGTTTGAGTAAGTGATTTAAGTAATGAGGCGTGTGTAATATGATACAAGCATGGTGGATACGCCGCTGGTACTTCCTATATATAAGTGTTTGGATGGTATTACATATTGTAGCGTTATTTGAATCATTTCAATTTGAGACATATAACATTTTATACAAATAACATACTTTTCACAAGACATTGTTTTACAAAACAACTTATCTTATATATACTCATTTTTACTTGGTTATTCATTTAACCATACATTATTCTCTTACTTATACATATCATCTGATCTTATTGCTTTTCAAACGATTTACAAAACAAAGCAAACTACAAGGTTCATGACTAAACATTTTCCTGAACATAAGTCATGAATCTCATTTTCACAAAACCTATGTATCTCACAGGCATTTTTATGCTGACGTACCTATTTTCACATGTGTTTTCAGGATATGATGCATAGGACTTGTCAAGATACACTTAGGCGGACTTGGGCCTTAGCGACAATAAAAGATGCAAGACTAGTTATTTACGTTATGTTTCTTTGATTGTCAAGTCATTGTAACTACTTTAATCAATAAAACAATATTTCAATTTCCATGTGTTATGAAACAATGATTCTTTTACAACACTCCCCGACGTTTCCGCCACGTTTGGTTGTCTTACGTGGTCGGGGTGTGACAATAAGACTTCAGGATTTGATTCAGGATCATGTAGGCTTGATCTAGCTGTAGGTATCACCATTTCTATTGGGATCACTGCTTCTGCCCCACATACCAATGAGAATGGGGTTTGCCCAGAAGTATTCTTCATAGTTGTTCTGTCTACCCATAGGACAAATGGTAATTCCTCTGCCCATTTTCCTTTTTTTGCACCTAACATCTTCTTTAAGTTGTTGACGATTATCTTGTTTGAGGATTCTGGTTGTCCATTAGCTTGAGGATGCACTGGTGTCGACGTAATCATCTTGATTCCCCAACTTTTACAAAAATCCTTAGTCCTTTTGCTGATGAATTGAGATCCATTATCACAAATTATCTCGGCCGGTATCCCGAATCTTGTCAGGATAAGTCTCTTTATGAAGGATACCACTTCTTGATCCCTAACTTGGACAAAGGCTTCTGCTTCAACCCACTTGGAGAAATAATCCGTCATTGCTAACTTGAAAACCTTTCCTCCTGGAGCCTTTGGGAGTTTTCCCACTATATCCATTCCCTATTTCATAAATGGCCAAGGGTATATGATAGGATATAATGGGTCTACAGACTGAGGCAATATGTTGTTGTGTGTCTGACATGCATCAAACTTCTGAGCATACTCCATAGCATCCTTTCTCGTGGTTGGCTAGTAATATCCTGTTCTCAACACCTTTGAAAACAAAGCCCTGCCCCCAGTATGGTTACCACAGTCTCCTTCATGTATATCCTGAAGTACCTCCTTGGTCTCAGGATCCTCCAAGCATCTTAGGTATGGACTTGCAAGAGATTTCTTATACAAGATGTTAATTATTATAGTAAAACGAGATACCTTCATCCTGAAAGCCCTAGGATTTTCATCTTTTGGGATATCTCCTTCTTAAAGATACTTCACAATTGGAGCCATCCAGGACGCAGGATACTTTTCAGGATATCCATCAGCAGGATCCTGGATACTTGCTACTTGCTTATCCTGGGATTTAAGATGTTCCATCACATGATACGGGATATGCAGTATTGGTATCCGAGTTCCTTCCAATATCCTGACAGTAGATCCTAAGTTTTCTAGAGCGTCTGCTTCAGCATTCTCTTCCCTTGGTACTTGTTCAAGTGTAAATATTTCAAAATATCCTGCTAATTTTTTAACAGTTTCAAGATATTCAGGTAACTTTTCACCTTTTACTGCATAAGATCCATTGAAATGGTTAGTAATCAACAGGGAATCAACATATACTTGTAAACATCTAATATTCATATCTTTAACTAATTCTAATCCTGTTATTAAAGCTTCATACTCAGCCTCATTGTTTGTAGCAGAAAATTCACATCTAATAGCCTGGGGTAATATGTCCCCCTGTGGAGATTTTAGTAGGATCCCTAATCCTACACCTCTTATGTTGGATGCACCATCAGTATGTAATATCCAAAACTCTGAATTCTCACCTAGTTGTTGCACTTCTAGGTCAGCTTCTTCTTGCATATCACTACTAAAATCAGCCACAAACTCTGCTAAAGTCTGAGATTTTATAGCATTCCTAGGTTCATATACTAAATCATATGCACTTAGTTTTACAGACCACTTAGCCATCCTAACAGACATTTCAGGTTTCGTAAGCACATTTTTAATAGGATAATTAGACTTTATATAAATCCTATGTGTTTCAAAATAATGCCTAAGCTTAGTTGATGCCATAACCAAAGCTAATATTAGTTTTTCTAAGTGTGAGTATCTAGTCTCAACATCTAATAAACTTTTACTAACATAGTAAACAGGATATTGTTGACCTTCATGATCTTTTACCAAGACAGCACTTACTGCATTCCCAGATACTCCAAGATATAGGGACAGAGGTTCACCATCTTCAGGCTTCATTAGTAGAGGTGCACTTGAAAGATATTGCTTTAATTCTTGTAGAGCAGCTTCATGTCTTTCTCCTCATTCGAACTTTTTATTCTTTTTCGGGATATCATAAAATTCTTTGCACTTTTCTGAGGATCTTGATATGAATCTATTCAATCCTGCTACTCTTCCAGTCAACCTTTGAACATCCTTCATATTTGATGGTGACTTAAGGTCTACGATAGCTCTGATCTGCTCCGGGCTTGCTTCTATCCCTCTCTTGGTTACCATATATCCTAAAAACTTTCCTGCCCCCACTCTGAAATAGCACTTGGCAGGATTCAGCTTCATATTATACTGATCTAGGATATTGAAGGCACACTCTAGATCCTGGAGGTGATTCTCTGCTTTCTTGGATTTCACCACCATATCATCAATATATACTTCCATAGTGTCCCCCAGTTTATCCTTGAACATCATATTGACTATCCTGCGATATGTCGCACCTACCTTTTTTTAAACCAAAGGGCATGGCAGTGTAACAGTATATACCTGTGGGTGTCATGAATGCTGTGTCTTCCTGGTCGGATGGTTCCATTTGGATTTGTTGAAATCCTGAGGATGCATCCATGAAAGTCAGCATTTCATGTCCGGCAGTTGCATCAGTCGATATGAGGCAATGGGAATGGATCTTTAGGGCATGCTTTATTAAAGTCAGTGTAGTCAACATAGACTCTCCACTTCCCATTCTTCTTCTGGACCACCACCACATTTGCTAGCCACTTAGGGAACTTGACTTCCCTAATCATCTTGGACTTTAACAGCCTTTCTACCTCTTATTGTATGATTGCATTCCTTTCAGGAGCAAATTTTCTTCGTTTTTGTTGAACAGGCCTGAAAGACTTGTTAATTCCAAGTTTATGAGTTATGATATCTTTTGATATACCTGTCATATCTTCGTGCTTCCATGCAAACGTATACATCCTGCACTTCAAAAAGTTAGTGTTGTTTTTCAATATCCTGAGCGATATTGACCCCTACAAGCACCGAGATATCTGGGTCATTTTCGTCGAGGATAACTTTCTTGACATCCTGCTCCGAATCCTCCACGATATCCTGTGCTTGTATCCTTAATTGCTATCCTGCCCGGGACTTCATTGAGGCCATCATTGAAGAGGAGTAACATTCCTTCGCCTCCTGCTGGTCACTTTCAACTTTGATTACTCCCCTAGGAGTATGAATCTTGACACATTGGTGATAAGTGGAAGGTACAACTTTCATATCATGAATCCATGGCCTGCCAAATATGATGTTATAACAGGATAATGAATCCATGACACAAAACCAATGCATCGAGTTTACCCCTTCAACATACACAGGCAGCTTTATCTCCCCGACATTATTCTTCGCTTCTCCACTGAACCCTACAAGCACAGTAGACTTCAAGGTAATCTCAGCTTCTGGGATATTCATTCTCTTCAAGGTCTCCAATTGAATAATGTTGACCGAGCTACCAATGTCTACCAATATCCTGCGTACAAAATGGTTAGCAATATACAAAGTAATTACCAGACCATCATGGTAAGGGTCCTGGATGTTATCCTGTTCGTCACTGTCGAATGTTATCACTTTGTCATTTGTGAGCATCATCATCCTTGTTGGCTTGTCTCCACTTTCTGCCATGGCTTCTTTAGCATGCCTTTTAGCTTTAGAATAAGAATCCTGCATATATCGGATCCTGTAGATATAAAATTGATTATCTTGACATCCGGTGGTGGAGACGCTGCTCTTTCAAGATTCTTGTCAGTATCCTGGCCCTTATTCTTTTTCCTTCCAAGAAGGTCTTTCAAATAGCCTTTGCTCAGCAAGTAACTTATCTCCTTTCTTAAGGCTATATAGTCCTCCGTTACGTGCCCAAAGTCTTCGTGGAAGGCACAACATTTAGACTTATCCTTCCAATCAGCCTTCTGTTGATTCTTTCTTGGCCATCTTACTTTATCTCCTAAACCCTACATGGCATACATTAGTTTAGGAATGTTAACTGAAAAACAATATTCTGATAATTCAGGATGTTCTTCTCCATCCTCCTCTTCAAGAACGTTCACTCTTTTGTTATCATTTTTGGCATATGGCTTAGAGCAATATGGCTTATATGAAGATTCTGACTTTTTGTTTGTTGACTCATATGTTGAGGATACATTCATCCTCTCCTGTATATTCTCGTCATCCTCGAGCCTTATGTATCTCAAGGCCCTATTCCGAGCTTCGTCCAAGTTCCTGCAAGGATTCATCACAAGATCCTGATAAAACTGAGAATCCTTCTGTAATCCCATCTTGAACGCTTGTACTGCAGTAGCAACATCAAGGTTCGGGATCTCCAGGGATTCCCTAATAAATTTATTGACATAATCCCTTAGGGATTCCTGTGGTCCCTGTGTTATCCTGTAAAGGTTACTTGTTAGTTTCTCAAAGCTCCTACTATAAGAAAATTGACTGTTAAATAAATTAACTAAATGTGCAAAAGATGTAATAGAATGAGGTGGAACATTTAATAGCCATTTCAAGGCTGATCCTTTTAAGTTGGAACCGAGGCCCTTGCACAGGCATGCTTCTTTAAGTTCCAGTGGGATAGGATTTATCTCCATCCTCTCCCTATACTGGGCAACGTGCTCTTCAGGAACCGTCGTCCCATCATAAAGCTTCATGTTGGGAGTCTGGAATCTCTTCAGGATTTCAGCATCACAAATAGGATAAGCAAACGAAGATATCATGTAACTATCCTGGGATACTTCCGATATAGGTTGCACTACCCCAGGCACACTTGATATCATATCCTTCAGTTTCTTGAGTTCTCTAGACAATGCCGATGTTACACCTGTATCCTGCGAAGATTCAAGGTTATTAGTAGCAGGAATATTTGTGTTAACAGACAAGTTACCAGCTTGGCGATTCTGGCCATATCCTGGAGCATATCCTGAATCCCTCACAGTCGATATCCTGGCCGTTGAGGGTATATCTGGAATATTGCTCTGGGAACGACTTGGTATAATATTGCCCTGAATATCCTTAGTATATATTGTCGAACTAAAGTTTAGCATCCTGGGCTGCAAAGTGGTAATAGTATCCTCAGCAGGTCTCTTGGAGGTGGACTTCAAGAGTTGTATCTCCTTCATAATGAGCTGGTTGGTTTCCTGTTGTTTCTTCATTTGATCTTGTATATTACGAAACAAAGACAAAATTTCATCTTTAGAAGCCATAATAGGGGTTCTTCCTGGAACATCAAATCTGTAAACATTCTGAGCAGCAGGAGTATCTTGGGATATTTGGCTTTCATTTCTTCTTTGAGGAGCTTGAACTTGTGGAGGTAGAGGAAGCACCGGACCAGTTGTAGCAGAGGTTGAAGTAGGCATCAAAGAAGAGCTCATGTTTGATTGAGAGGCCATTGAAAACAGTTGTGTAAAAAGTTTTGAAAATAGAAAACCAAGTAATGATTTTAGCAAAGCTTCTAGTAAAAATAGCACCACTTACCCCACTGTGGGCGCCAAATTGTTTTTGTCAAAAACTACCGAAGCAATTAAGTGATCAAATTAGTTTGTGAGGAAGTGTGTTATTGGTGTTTGCAAAAAATATGTTAAGTTGATTATAAATGAAAACAGTTTCAGGATATAGCTCGAGGATATCAAACTATACCAATAATCACACAATTGAGCGATAAAAGTAAAAGTTGACACAGGATGTATGAGGAAAACCCTTAATTAATCTAAAACGCCGACATAAAACCTCGGGATCTGACAATCGTCGGCTGCCTTGTTCTTCTTATTGCTTGAATAACCAGGATACAAGTGCATGATAATGCTTAGATCGATTCTAAGTGTTACAATGATTGTGAGTGTTAGAGTGTAATTGTTGCTAGAAAAGAGAGTGTACGAGTAAGAGTGTTCGATAGTGTGTGTGTTCTTACGATCTGGCATTCAATATATATATATATATATATAGTTACAAGAATAAACAAACTATCCTATAAACTAGGGATACTTTTGGATATTCCTTCACGACTGTTGTAGACCTATTCTCCCGGCTTCAACGCCTTTCTTCCAACAATATTGAGCGAGTCTTCAGGAGAACTAGTCCTTGTGAACGTTATAATCCTGCAGCCATAGCCTACAAGCAAATTATTAGTAATAACCAAGATACTGCCTCAGGATGTTACCAATATCCTGGTCACAAATAGCTAACATTAAATCAAGATGCAATGTCAGGATATGGGCTTAGAATATCACCCATAACAATACCGTTCTACATGCATTGGCGGATCGTAAACTTAATATCAGGAGGACGGAGTCTCAAAATACAATACAATACAATACTTTACATTTTAAAAAAATCCAAAATTTGTCAGTAAAATTAACAACATGAAGTGAAAAAACAGGGGGGCTGGGGACACCCTGGCCCATGAGAAGCTCCGCCAATGTCCACATGCACGTCGTGTCTGTGTAGACTTACATGTGGCTTCACCACTGAATCACGCCATATTGAACACAATAACATCGATAGTAACGTTAATTATTAGAAAATACGGATGATTAATAACATTGACAATTAATAATGACGACAAAATATAATACGAGGGTTAAGAAAATATAATAAACTGATATTACTTCTTGGTTTATGTATTAAATTTTTTTAAAGGCGACATTTCATTAAAACGGGGCAACTAGCAAGAAGCTAGAAGACCAAACAAACATACAAACAGAAACGAAATAAAAAGTACAAGAAGTCAAAATTACCCCATCTTCTCTCATCAAACTCTACATTTTTTGCCCGAGCCTTAAGCCAAAGAAACCCAGTAGGTTACAAGGACGATCAACAATACTGTACACAGTCGACTTTTTTTCCATTGAATGTAAGATTATTGTGCGCCTTCCAGATGACCCAGTAGGTTACGAGGACAATCAACTGGATGACTTGTCTTTTAGCCTTTGAAGTTAGTTATGCCCTTGGAGGAGATTACAAGCACTAAAAGCAAATAAACCTGGCTGTTTGCACCACAGAAAACATGATCAACGGATTCATCTGGTTCATCGTAAAGCGGGCAAACCACATAATGAAGCTGAACATTTCGCAGACGGAGGCAAGTTCTAGGCGGAAGCCAATCCGAAAATAAACGCCACCCAAAAATGTTCACGTTACCTGCGAGCCACTTATTCCAAGTAAAACCAAATTGACCACTACCCCTAGAGTCGGGGATAAGTAATTTACGAACTACATGCACAAAGAAGCCTTTGCTTGGATCATTGTTCCATATCCATGAATCCGAAGCATCTTTGCAAGAGGACCCAAGTAACAAATCAAGCCAGCCCATTAGCTCACTGACCTCTCAAACGAAGTGGGATCTTCCTTCCATGCCAATTCTTACCAACAATCCCATTTATTTCCTTGATCCTTTCAGCCACACAAATGGATTTAAAAGTTTCCGGCCAATAAAGTTTAGGAAACATACTTCTAAGAGGACCGAAACCTATCCAAAAATGTTTTAAATCACCCATCCCCAAGCATGGATTTAATGAGTTTCTCTAAGTGCACCACATAGTTCAAAAGCTCCTTCCCAATATTCACAATACGACTCCACGTGCCATTGGAATTAGATTTTGCCGGTATTCTAGAAGGCGCCCTTGAACTATGAAGAATAGTGAGGATAACTCTGTGCCACAATCTCGAAGGAAGATTAAGAAGGTCACAAAAGACTGGGTAAAAAATACAAAGATCAGGAAGGTACTTCTCTCAAACAGGCCGATAATTATCTATCCGAGTTGGACACTTTAGTGGAGGTAAGGAATCTAACTGAAGACAAAATTCAATTAGGTATGGAATCAAAAAAAAACAATAGCTGAGATTAATGAAGCAAAAAGGTTAGATCTCAAACAAAAATCCAGAGTGCAATGGGCATCAATGGGTGATGAAAATTCTTCTTATTTCCACCGATGCATCAATAGTCGGGTTGGGCGAAGCAGGATCAATGGGTTATAGATTAAACGGGAAGTGGTGTATGGATCCAATCCAATCAAAATTGTTGTATACGATTTCTTTGCTTCTCGATTCAAAGAACCGGTACGTATACGACCTTCTTTTCAATGTCGGCGTCTTAAAAAGTTAAGCAACACTGAAGGTGAGTTCTTAACTAGCCATTTCTCAAGCGATGAAGTTCACAAGGCTGTTTGGGATTGTGGGGATGATAAAGCCTCGGGCCCAGACGGTTACAATTTCAAATTCATAAAGCATTTCTGGGATGAGCTAGGTGAAGACTTTGTTAGGGTGTTGCACCACTTTCATGAAATATGGGTGATTAGTCATGGTTGTTCTTCATCTTTTATTACACTAATACCGAAATCCTCCTGTTCTACAAATCTTAACGAATTTCGGCCGATAAGTTTGATTGGTTGTATTAGTAAGGTAATATCAAAGGTGTTAGCAAATCACCTAAAAAACGTAATAAAGTCGGTGGTCTCGAAAGAATAATTGGCTTTCCTTGCCGACCGTAACATACTTGATGGCCCGATGATCATTAATGAGATTCTTTCATGGGCAAAGCAAAGAAAGTCGAAAGTATTATTGTTCAAGTTGGACTTCAATAAGGCTTTTGATTCCATATCTTGGGGGTTTATAGACTCGGTGTTAAATCAAATGAATTTCCCAAATAAATGGAGGCTTTGGATTAAAGGCATTCTGTCTTCATCAAGATCCTTAGTTTTGGTGAAAAGGTCTCCCACCGAAGAATTTAATTTTGAGTGCGGTGTTAGGCAGGGCGACCCCCTCTCTCCATTCATCTTTATACTGGCAATGGAAGTTGTTTCTTCTTTTGTTAACAGTGCGGTAGAGTTGGGATTCTTACAAGGGGTGTCAATGCTAAATAACGGTCCTACCATATCCCATCTAATCTTTGCGGATGACGTGCTTTTGGTGGGTGAATGGTCAGACCATAACGCCTTAACTTTAAGGCGTTTGATGCGGTGTTTCTCTATTGTATCTGGTCTAAAATTGAATAGCAGGAAATCATGTCTGTATGGCGAAGGGGTTGCTTTAGAAGAAGTTCAAAGGGTAGCGAACATTATGGCTTGTCAATATGGGTCCTTCCCATTTACATATCTGGAATCAAAGTGGGTGCCAATATGAACATAAATACTAATTGGGGTCCGGTAATTGAAACACTTGAAAATAAATTATCTAAGTGGAAGGCCTCCAATCTCTCGGTCGGGGGAAGAGTCACACTCATTAAGTCGGTGTTGGATGGTCTTCCAACCTATTACTTTTCTTTATTCCATGCTCCAATGGGGTGATAGATAAATTGGAAAAAATCAGGTGTCAATCCTCGTCATTCCATTTTAGCTCATCTTCAACCGGAAAGCTTTCGCGATGATGCTTTCCAAGAATACATCCTTCAAAAATGGGATTTGGTTGGATGGAGTCTCGCAGAAGAAGCAACTTCTTTTGGGGTAGCACAAATGAAATTCATAAAATGGCATGGGTAAAATGGAAAGACATTATGGCTTCTATCAAAGAAGGCGGTTTAGGTCTTGGATCGCTCTTGGACTTTAATAGAAGTCTTTTCACCTAATGGGTATGGAGATACAAGACCGAGCAAATAAGATTGTGGTGAAGGGTGATACGTGTTCTTCATCAATCACCACGAAGGTGGGAGTTCATGCCTCTGAAAACAGGTAGGTTAGGAAATTGGCGAAACATAAATAAAGTGGTAGTTGAACTGCGCACCCAAAACATACATATAAGGAGCTTATTTCAAGGTAGTATTGGTAACAGTGAATCTATCCGTTTTTTGTTGGACTCATGGATAAACAACTCTTGTTTAAAGGACCTTTTCTCATCTCTTTTGGTTTAGAAAAATCCAAACAATGCCTAATTAGTCCAAGGTTGGTCAACAATGGGGGTGTTAGGAGTTATGTCTGGGATTGGAGTCGTCAACCGCAAACTCAAGTTGAAATGGATGAATTTTATAACTGTCAAAATTTGATCAATGGGGTGGGCTTGTGTGATACTTCAGACACATGGAAGTCGGTTCCTAATATAGACGAAGGGTTCTCGGTGAAATCGCTAAGGGGGCTAATGGCTCAACCGGCTTCAACGAAGGATGAATGCAAAGCTGGATGGTGCTTTTGGCTGCCAAAAAAGGTAAATATCTTCTGTTGGAGATTGGCCCTGGATAGGCTTCCTACTCGGATGGCACTCGTGAGGCGGGGCATTAATATTTCATCCTCTGTTTGTCCATTGTGTTGTGAAGTCGATGAGTCTATTGATCATTTGTTCTCCGCATGCTTTGTATCATCGACTGTATGGTAGAATATTTCTGCATGGTGTGGTCTACCTCCCCCAATTTTGTTCTCTATAGATGATGTTCTTGGTATGCATAATTGCATACGAAATGGGCAGGTGAAACAGAAGCCGGTGCAATGTATAGTCAAGATTGGGTGTTGGCTCATTTGGAAGCATATGAATGAGGTCGTGTTAAAGTCAGCGAGGGTGAACATTGGTAGCATTCTGGGTGATCTGCTTACCATGGGTTTCCTATGGATTAAAAACATATCCAAACTAGATATCGAGCGGGAGCAGTGGGTTATATTTCACATTATGTAATTAGCTTGTATTTGGTTAGGTTGTCTTTCTTTTTTCCTCTGTTTGGTTGCTTTTTTGTTGTTGGCTGGTGTGTGAATAATGGCTAATTTTCAAAAAAAAAAAAACAATCTTGATTTTTCATTAAAAATCTACAATGCCATTTGACCAAAAGACACAAGTTGAAATCTTTAAGGTTTGCAAGACCCAATCCACCACAGTCCTTGGGTTGGGTAACATTCGCCCAAGCGACCAAATGGATGCTATTTTTTCTTCCTTCCCGATCCAAAAAACTTCTTCCTTAACCCATCAAGTTTATGAATCACAAGCATAGGAGCCCGATATAAGGTGAAATAATACACCTGAAGGCATTCAAGAACCGATTGAAGCAAACTGAGTCTACCTCCACTAGATAAAGTCGACGCTTTCCATAATTTCAACTGTGCCTCAATGACATCAATAAATGGTGTCCAATTTTTGTAAAGATTCATATTCTCCCTCACCATCAAACCCAAATATATAAAAGGTAAAAAACCGAACTTACAATAAAGTTTTGCAGACATCACCTCCAGAAGTGGTTCGCCACACTGACACCATAAAGAGGCGATATATGGTAGTTAACCTTTAGACCAGAAACCATATAAAAGGCACGTAAAATTCTAGCAACACACTCCACATTATCCTCCGACCAATCACCTAAAATGTGACACCTATGCTTGTATAATTATTATACAAACTCTGAGTTGTTCAATTTTAAATAAAACAATGTATTTTGGTCCCTATATTTGTTTAATTATGTTTGACAATTTCTCATTTCAATTCTTGTTCAATTTCAAACTCTAAATCGCTTTCTGGAAAGTTATACGCAAATTGATGCGTAAACGTAATCATTTTAACACGACAAACACTCCAAAACATCAGCATAATCTTAACATACCTTGAATAACCTTTACATAACTTAGAAATAAGTTCTAAAGGGTTTGGTATGGCAAAAACAAGTTTATTCGCTTACAGGGACTATTTTCGTCAAACTGCGAAAGTATGCTGATTCATATAGTAACGAACATTCCGGAACTTGATCATAAGCTAAACATACCCTAAATATCCTTTACATAGCTTAGAAATAGGCTTTGAGGGGCTCGGTAATGCAAAAATAAACTTATTGGTCAATCAGGGACTAAAAGCGTCAAAAAGTGCATAAGTTTGCATTTACGCGCATATCTTACGTCCTGAACATATCCGGACATCCAAAAAAAAATTAATCATTAAAATATTTTATTTTAGTGATTGGCATGCTAAAATACCATTCGTCGTGTAATTTGAATCGTTTTTCGCGTCTGTTCGAGTTTCGTCGTAATTAACCGAACAACACAACCGTACGACCAAACGAACCAACATCCGAGATATTTTCAAGCATGTTTCAAGTACCCTATACTTAAAATTCATTATTGAGCTTTGAAAATGGGTTAACAGGGTTTAAACGAGTCGAAAATGGCTTAAACATGCTGCATGGACCAAACCTGACAATTTTTGAAAGTTTCTGGAACTGACATGGGGTGGCGTCGCGCCACAGCCTAAGGGCTGTGCTGTGGCGGCACGCGACGGCTGTATCTGGGCAGAAACTCCATTTTTGACAACCAGCTTGATTTTCAGGGGTTTTTATGTAACTTTCTCAATACCGTATGCTGGTTTTGGACACCCCTAGAATACCAAATCAGTGTGCCTTGCTTCTACGGTCCAGATCAAAGCTCAAAACCCAAGAAACGATCCTAACGGTTTTGGAAAATCTATATAAACCCACTTGATTCATTTGCATCCTCACACATTTGATCCAAATTCAGCTCTAAGTTGAAGCTCTCACTTATGAAGGCTTCATACCTGAGTTGTTTTTTTCTCAAATCTTCCTAGCTTGGACATTTTGTAAGCTTCTTTCATACTTTTTATGCATTTCAAGCATAACAGTCAAACATTGTTTGACTTTCTGCTTTGACCAGTGCATGGTCAACACAAAGTTCGTTTGAACTTTGCAACGTGAGCGTAATCACGATGGTTATAGTCCCTTGTGATTATACCTACTAATTACCACGTTGATTAGGCGTAGTGACGAGTCATAGTTTCGGTCAAAATACGTGTTTATGCGTATTTTGCAACGAATCTATTTTCGGGCATCAAAACACTTTGTTTTGATATCAAACTTGTTTTCTAACCTAGTTAAACATGTTTTAACATGTTTAACTCGTCACTTTTAGTCTAGTGCTTATATAGGGTCGTTAGATAAGCGGTCTAAACAACCGCTTAGACTTTCGAACCCGACCCACTTGGTTGACCATTAGGATCTGACCAAACACATTATGTGACTATAGTTGTATAGGGAATAACCTACCGAGGTTTTACCTTTTGGTCACTTAGTTTACTTAGTTGTATGTTATGTAGTTATATGCCTTAGGAAAAATGACCAAAATGCCCTTTTTGCGCATAACTTCATTTTAAGCATATGTAACTTAATTTTTGCCATATAAACTGATTATTTAACATGTTAGGTCATATAATACTTGTCATAGGACTAGTTAGGCTACTCGTTTGCGCTTTTGCGCAAATGACGCGTTAAAGTAGCGTAAGCTACCTAAACGGGTCATAACGGGTCATAAGCACTTAGGATAGGTTCTGACTTAGAATATAGGCTTTGTTAAACCATATTACATGAGTTTCAATACTCATTTGGTTTACAAAACCTCATTTTATCCGATCTTCCAATCTGGGTCCGATTTATTAACGTAGTTACCTATATTAGGTGCCGATTAGCTTTGTTTGGTTGTTATTTCAAGACTCCTAAGCAGTATCAAGTGAGTACATAGTCCCCACTTTTACAGTTTTCAAATATTTTGGGGTGATTCACATGTGCCTACTTGCTACTTTCATGCTTTTTCGTGCTTTCATAACATATACCTGCTATGTTAATTAGTATGCATATAGTACATGATTTCATTTATGCTTTGCTATGTATGTTGATTAAGCATGCTAGCACATTGATTTCATACATTACATTTTGTTGCATATGTTCACTCAACATATGGACACATTGATTTACATTAAGCATTTCTAGTTTGTATGTTCACTTAGCATACTTAGTACATTATTTTTACATAACATGCTTACATTTGGTATAACATTTGGTTTATTTAACAAAACTAATACGTTCATTAACACCGATCATGCCGCTCGGTAGTAAGTATTCGTACCATAGGAATTGAAAACTCCCATCCCTGGAATCCCAGGTTTGTTTGGACGTAAGGGGTGACTGAATCCGATATACATAATTGATAAACCTTTAATTTGTTAAGGGTTGTCTCCTCAGTCGCAAGGCTTGAATGTAGACGTAAAACATTACCTCATAAATGTATGTATCAATAAAGCATTGTTTTATCAACAAAACATAATTTTTGACTTAATCTATGATTTATGCAAATACATTGTTTTGTACATTTTACCTATGATTTAAGTTGATACTTTCGCTTGTCATACATAATATTTGATTATACATGAACATTTTGACGTTAGTTTTAAACAAGGTATTTTGGTGGTTTGTTTGGGTAAGTGATTTAAATAACGAGGCGTGTGTAATAATAAAAGCATGGTGGATACGCCGCTGGTAAGTGATTTATATATGAGTGATTTATATATAAGTGCTTTTATGATATTACATATCGTAGCGTTATTTAAACCATTTCAATTTAGACATATTACATTATACATAAATAACATATCTTCACAAAACATTGTTTTACAAACAACATATTTTATACAAACTCATTTTACTTGGTTATTCATTTAACCATACATCTTTCTTTTATATAATCTGATTTCTTATCGATTTTCGTAGGATTTATAAAAGAAAAACACTTTACAAGATTCATGACTAACTTTTGTTAAACATTTCTTTAAACTTACAAGTCATGAATCCTATATTAACAAAACTTATGTATCTCACAGGCATTTTTATGCTGATGTACCTATTTTCACATGTGCTTCAGGTGCTGTTGTTAGATGATCATGATGCAAACATAGGATTGGACGAGGGCCTTAGTGACTTAAAACTATGAAAGACAGTTTAATTCTTGATATGCTTCTGTAAATTCCTAGACAATGTAAACATTTTAATTAATAAAACAAAACTTCAATTACCATGTTTATGAAACAATGATTCTGTTACTCCACTCCCTGACTTTTCCGTCGCGATTTGTTGTTTTACGCGGTCGGGGTGTAACAGAAGAGTTGGTATCAGAGCTCATGGTTATAGGGAATTAGGTTATTAGTAATGCTTTGACCTAGTCTATAACCTTCCTAGGACCCTAACACAAGTTATCTTGTGTTTAGTCTTAAAACAATACCGTCACCTATCTTTAGGCGACAACCACAACAATAACACGAATTACACATCCGCTTTGAAAACCAATCATCTATTCTAGGATGATTTATTATAAGGTTTTAAACCTTCAAAGTTTTCAAAATCTCGTAATAGTTTGGGTTTTATTAATGTGAACACATGCAATCTGGAAGGGTGGATGCCTGTATTCCGAGTTTTCTGTCTAAGGCTAGAGTGTTCGTACAAATCCACATAATCGGACCAGTCACTCTTACCTGAGAACTCTTGGGGTGAGTGTCCACTTATAGGCTAAAGCATGTCTTCACGATACATTAATATGACCCGCTTACTTTGCTTAGTCACCGTGTCATTCGTTTGCCTTAGGTAACGAACAAATGATCACATTCTTTATGCGTTATCGATATATTTAAACATTCTGTTTTGATTATCCGATAACATCTCACTTATTTCCTCCTATGTCTTCCATTTCCTTTAGGATGTCTCATCATCGCAACAACACTCAAATGTCCGAACTGGGTGCTACAATTGACCAACAAATAGGCGTAGTACTCCAGAGGACCGTTGACTTAGCTATTACCATGACTCGCCTCAAGGATGAAAACACCCAAGAGACACAAAAGGAAACAAAACCAAGCCTTCATGAAAATCAAGGAAGCGTAAATCTTCAAAGGATCTTGCAGCAGTCGCACCAAATCAAGCGGGACCTAGCCAAGTGGCAACACCACCAGCTAAGAAGCCATACAAGGGAACTGCTCCTTTGTGCAATCAATGCA
The DNA here is from genome assembly GCA_030545235.1 of Helianthus tuberosus. NCBI lineage: Eukaryota > Viridiplantae > Streptophyta > Magnoliopsida > Asterales > Asteraceae > Helianthus > Helianthus tuberosus. Next base: position 40,540 of record JARYGA010006026.1, read on the forward strand.
ATGGTCATCATCCGAATCAAACACCATGTTTCAAATGTACCCACTGTGGAATATGGGGACATTTGGTTAACGCATGTTGTTTTGCTATCCAAGACAAAGCTGTTGCAAATCCTACTGCTGCTCAACCCAACCAAAATAGTCCCAACCAACCAGCTCAACCACCTGCAAGGAAACCTTATGCTGGTACTGCACCGATATGCAACAAATGTAATGCACACCACCTAGCTCACCTACAGTGTCGTATGTGTACATCTTGTGGGCGACTTGGTCACCTGGAAAATGCTTGTCGATTCAACCCAAACCAAGGTGGTCCAAACCAACCTCAAGACAACCCTGCTCAAGCTCGTTTTCCGCCTGGTACTTGTTACAACTGTGGCGAGATGGGTCATTTCATGAACAAATGCCCAAAGCTTGTCAATGCAAATATGACCCATGA
>JARYGA010006027.1:0-43513 GCA_030545235.1 Helianthus tuberosus
AATTCATGTCCGAACCCGAATCCGAAAATTCGGATTATCCGGTGTTCGAATATTTTGAATTCGGTTTCGGATCCAGATTTTTTTGAACACCCCTAAAAATGGTTGACTTAATAGTGTAGTTGTAAATAAAGAAGGAACTTGTTTTTAATACAAAACAACCAAAATTCCGGTTATGAAACTGTATTGAAATTATGGTTGAGAAGTATATATATATATATATAGGGGAAGGATCCACTAAAAATTTGATTTTGCCTAAGTAGCCTAAGAATGATTGTGGTGATGACATGTGGCACACCTAATTAGTAGGAAGGAAGGGTATTTTGGTCCTTATAAATAGGAGTGAAAATGACATGTGGCACTTCTTTTGTTTTGTTTTTTTAGAAATAACAAAAAAATCTAGTACAAAAAAATCTAGCACAAAAAATCTAGTACAAAAAATCTAGCACAAAAAATGTAGTACAAAAAAAATATAGCACAAAAAAATATAGTACAAAAAATATAGCACGAAAAAAGTCAGCAAAAAAAATGTAGTACAAAAAAATTTAGCACAAAAAAATGAGAAAAAAAAATTTAAGAAAAAAAAATTGAAGACAAAAAAATACAGCACAAAAAATTTAGCACAAAAATATAGTATAAAAATCCAGCACAAAAAAATGTTATACAACATAGAAATACAACACATTTTGGTGGGTTTTTTTAGTTTTCATATTTTATATAGCAATATGGTACTCAAATTAAAGATAAAAAGACGCTCGATTTTACGGTGAATTTTTTATGAAAAAATAATGTCGTATAAAAAAGTTATGAACGTTTAAAAAATGAGGGTGGAATATGCATGTGACTTGCATGTGGAGAGAGAAAGTCCATAAATATGATTTTCCCAAGATACCCTTGCACTCCTCATTTCTCCTACCCTTTCATCTTAACCATTGATTTGAAAAATGAATGGTTAAGATTCCTTCTTAGGCTACTTAGGCAAAATCCACTTTTTAGTGGATCCTTCCCTATATATATATATCTTTCTAATCTTGAGCTTTAAAAGTAAAAAATGTTTTAAAGATTCGTCTAATGACAATCGGTTTATAATATTGAAAGTTAGATATAAATTGATATAAAAATAAACAATAATGATTTGAGTCATCTAAAAGGATCATGATATATGATGATTACTGAAAGTGGCATTGGACACTTGATCCTTGCCAACCTATGCCAAAAGTGACTTTCATTGTCAATTGTTAAGCCAAGCTTCTACTTTCTTAAGATCCATCTGGTTGATCTATTGTCAAATTCCTTCTTCCATCATTAGGATTTAGTAACTTTTTGCCCCACTTAGAGAAGTAATTAAATACATGTTTCAAATTGATTATGTACATGTCTATGATGATCGCCGTCTGGTCACTCGGTCATGAAGAAATTCGTGGCCAAACTGTTTAATGTGGCTTGAGAAACGACAAAAAAAACCGACCAGCTACACGTCTGGTTCTAAAATCCAAAGCGTAGTGGCCAAAACGGTTAGACAACTCAAATAAGGTTTTTTCTAAAAACAAAATAAAAAGTATTTTTTTTATTAAAACATTTATGTGCTGTTTGTTTTTTCAGATGTAAAATGTCTGTAGTCTGCGAACCACATCTGCAGGGATCTGCAAGAGAAGATGTGGCCCAAATGTCTGCAGTCTGCAAGGAGAAGAGGGTTTGTTTTTTTTTCTTCATAAACAATTTCAACCACACAACTCTCTCTCTCTGCTCTCTCTCTCTGCTCTCTCTCTCTAGAAGCTCTCTCTCTGCTCTCTCTCTCTAGAAACTCTCTCTCTCTACAACCACCACCACCACCGCACCACCTCTGCCACCACCACCGCACCACCTCCGCCATCACACCACCGCCATGAAGCACAAAAGAAGCACAGAGATTCATCTCTTTGCAAAACCCTATATTAAAACACCCCCCCACCCACTCGATCTCTTTCTCCCTCGCTCGAAGGTGACCAGCCGGCCACCAACAGTGGTGGCGGCGTTTGATGGTGATGACGCAGCAGAAGCCGAGGTGGCGGTGGCAGCAGCGGTGGAGGTGGTGGCGGAGGTGGTGACCAGCCGGCCACCCACTCGATCTCTTTCTCTCTCTCTACAGGTCTCTCTCTCTCTCTCTCTACAAGTCTCTCTCTGTCTCTCTCTACGCTCTCTCTCTCTCACAGATGGGTTTGGTGGTGGTGGGTTTTGACGATGGTGGTGGCGGAGGTGGTGGCGGTGGTGGTGGTGGTGGCAGAGGTGGTGGTGGCAGGGGAGAAGTTTTTGTGGTGTGAGGTGTTTGGATTAGGTTTTGTGAAGATGTTTGAAGCAAAGGTTCTGAGCTTTTTTTTGAAGATGAAAGAAACTATTTGTAGATCTTTAAAAAAAAAAAAAAACAGTCTTCAACATCTTATGTCTGCCCGCCTGCAGACATAAGCATTTTGCAGATGTTATAAGCAAAAACATAAAGGTGTTTCAAGAAATTATACGCATGCATAAATACATAATCTAAAAATAATTATTATTATAATAATAATTAATGAAGGTAACTGGCAATTTTGGTCTACACGTCCGATTCTAAAATCCAAAGCGTGAACCAAACCTTGTAACTGAACCGTCTACTTCATACCGACTAGTTCAAAGTAGAAGTAGAAATGTGTAATCCAAATCATTTTGCTTAAAGCGTCAATAGAACCTTGAAACCTCATACTGGCCAAAACCAACGTATACTTTGATCTGGATGGTTCAGACTTCAGTCGGTTTCAACGATACATGAACACTACACCTCCAGCAAATTGTGTGTGTGTATATATAGGAAACTGTTGATCAGTTCTGTTTAAACTAAAAGGAAAACATGAATAACATACCTGTTATGGCATTCAAAGCAGAGGAGAATCCAGTCAGAGAACCAGCCATTGAGTTCGACATCTTTGTCAGTATGATTCGGTTCCTCCTTAGGGTGTAAAGTAATGATGGTGATGATAACCGAAAGTAGGGTAAGAATTCGGTTAGAGGGAGAAAGTCACGAATTGATGTTAATGAGGGTTGATTGATTGTGTAAAGTGTGTAACCCTTTAACTCTCTAATAAGTCCCTTATTTATACACCCAAGAGGAAACCTAATTAGTTAATAAGGGTAATATGGTCCATCAACAATTACCAACTAATTATAATAGGTTATTAATATATTTTGATCTAATATAATATAAATGATTATATAGGCTACAAGATTAAATACTAAATAAATAATATTTAATCTAACATTCTCCCACTTAGCCAAGTAATCATTTATCATGAGTATTAGGTAAGCTTGGCCAGGAGTTAACACTCATTTTAGCCTTAAACCAAGAACTATAGCAGAGAAATACAGCCGTTGAATCATCATTCGACTCAGGACCCCCATTAATCATACTATAGCTTCAATTTAAAACCTAACAGTTACGATCAAAATATGCAGCCCTTTAGCGTCTGATTTGTATTTATATTTGTCTATATGTCATTACACCGGCAGAACATATGTTAGAGACATACAAAATCAAACTGAGGAAATTTTATTAATTAAAACATAAGCTAGTACAATATGCCATTAAACAAGGTCTTTAATAAGTCCCATATTCGATACATGTTCTTCGAAAACTTTAGGTGGGAGACCTTTAGTCATCGGATCCGCAAGCATATCTTTAGTACTAATATACTCAATACAAAGATTATTTTCCTCAACTCGTTCACGTACGAACAAGTACTTCGTATCAAGATATAAACCAGCTCCAGTCGAACTGTTACTGTTCGAGAAACTAACGGTAGCTGAATTATCACAGTAAAGCTTCAATGGTCTAGAAATGGAATTAACAATCTTGAGTCCAGTGATCAGATTTTTAAGCAACATTCCATGACAGGTTGCGTTGTAAACAGCAATGTACTCTGCCATCATTGTGGAAGTTGTAGTTAACTGTTGTTTATGACTCTTCCATGAGATAGGTCCGCCTGCTAACATAAAGATGTAGCCCGAAGTGGATTTCTTGTCATCTTTGCATTTGGCAAAGTCAGAATCAGAATAACCTACCACTTCTAAATGATCACTTCTTCTATATGTCAGTTTATAGTCTTTCGTCCCTTGCAGATATCTGAGGACCTTCTTAGCTGCTTTCCAGTGATCTAGGCCAGGATTAGTCTGATAACAACCTAGCATTCCAGCAATGTAAGCGATATCTGGGCGAGTACAGACTTGAGCATACATCAGGCTCCCGACTACTGACGCATAAGGTATCTGGCTCATTTGCTCCTTTTCAACCTCTGTTGTCGGACACTGGAATGAACCGAAAACATCTCCCTTAACTACTGGAGCGACGGAGGGTTTGCACTGTTGCATGTTGTAACGTGTAAGGACACGATCTATGTAAGTCTTTTGAGACAATCCTAAGATCCCTTTGTGTCTATCTCGGTGAATTTCGATGCCAATGACGTAAGAAGCATCTCCGAGATCCTTCATGTCGAAGTTATGCGAGAGTAAACGCTTCGACTCATGCAACATGTCTAAACTATTACTTGCCAATAGAATATCATCTACGTAAAGGACAAGTATAGTAAAGTTACTCCCACTCATCTTGAGGTAGGTGCATTGATCCACTTGATTCTTCATAAAACCTTGCCTCTTCATGACTTCATCAAACTTAAGGTACCATTGACGTGATGCTTGTTTTAACCCATAAATGGATTTCTTCAACTTGCAGACTAGATGCTCCTGACCTTCAGGTTTAAAGCCTTCAGGTTGTTTCATGTAAACATCTTCGTCTAAGTCTCCGTTAAGGAAAGCAGTTTTGACGTCCATCTGATGCAGCTCTAAATCAAAATGAGCTACTAGGGCCATGACGATCCTTAATGAATCTTTACGAGAGACAGGTGAAAACGTCTCTTGATAATCAATTCCCTCTTTCTGAGTGTAGCCCTTTGCAACCAATCTCGCTTTGTAGCGTTCAACGTTCCCATTCGGATCCAGTTTTGTTTTGAACACCCATTTACAACCTACAGGTTTGGTACCATTGGGTAATTCGACTAAATCCCAAACGTCATTTTTCTTCATGGATTCAAGCTCATCAATCATTGCTTTGTTCCATTCAGAAGACTGATCACTGCTAATGGCTTCGTTATAAGAGATAGGATCATTGAGCTTTCCAGCATCCATTTCAGTCAGGTAGGTAACATAATCATCCCAATTAGTAGGCCTTCTTTGCCTAGATGACCTCCTGAGTTGATTATCGGGTTCAGCGTTGTCTTGGTTTTGAGCGTTTGATGTGCCTTCATTATGAGGTATAATGGGTTCTGATTGTGGAGATGGATTTTGTGCAGTGACTTCAGGTGCAGTTGCATGGGGTACAAGAGGAGTAAACGGAGTAATGATAAGCGACGAGTCTCTCCCCCCCGCGTCTTGTACTTCTTGCAATTCTTCGTAAGGGTTGGTACTGCTCCCACTACACTTAAAATCCTCCAAGAACGCAGCACGCTTGGTTTCAACAATACGGGTGACATGGGAAGGACAATAGAAACGATAACCCTTCGAATGATCAGGATACCCGATAAAGAAGCAGGTAACTGTTTTAGGGTCAAGTTTCCTTAGGAAAGGATTGTAAAGTTTTGCTTCAGCAATGCAGCCCCATACTTTCATATATTTAAGACTCGGTTTCCTTCCTGTCCAAAGTTCATAAGGAGTTTTAGGGACAGACTTAGAAGGAACTCTATTGAGTATATGAACAGCTGCTTTTAACGCTTCAGTCCAGAGGAATAATGGTAAATTAGTGTTGGCTAACATACTGCGCACCATGTTCATAAGGGTACGATTTCTTCTTTCAGCGACACCATTCTGCTGAGGTGTACCAGGCATGGTGTATTGGTTCACAATCCCCTGGCCCTTACAAAACTCATAAAATGGACCAGGAGCTTGACCCACATCAGTATGTCTTCCATAATATTCACCGCCTCTATCTGATCTCACAACTTTAATCTGACGATCTAATTGCTTTTCAACTTCAGCTTTATAATCTTTAAAAGTTGTTAGAGATTCAAATTTCTCCTTTATAAGATACAAGTACATGTAACGAGAATAATCATCAATGAAAGTGATAAATGAAGTATGTCCTGTTATACCATCAATTTGATAAGGACCACTAATGTCAGTGTGAATGAGTTCTAATAAATTAGAGCTCCTAGTGGCACCTTTCTTATTTGCTAATGTCATTTTGCCTTTGAGACATTTGACACATGTTCCAAAATCGGTGAAATCGAGAGGAGGTAAGACTTCATCCTTTACGAGACGATTTAATCGTTCTCTTGAGATGTGGCCTAAACGTTGATGCCACAACATAGATGAAGTCTCTAAGTCTCGAATTTGTTTCTTTTCCATCTTTGTGATTGATTCATTAATATTATATGACAACAAAGATTTGGAAAAATTATCATCTAGTTCTAATCTATAGAGACCACCATCCAGAATGCCAGTACCATAAACAACGGAATCATAGAGAATAGAGAGTTTGTGATGACCATGAGAAACGACAAAACCGTCCATGTCTAACTTTGGTCCTGATACAAGGTTCCGAGTTACCTCAGGAACATATAAGGTATCATAAAGTTTAATACATAAACCAGTTTTCAAAAATAATTGTAATGTTCCTATGGCCTTCACTTCTAATTCCCGATCATCCCCAACTTTAAGTGTTCTTTGGTTTCTTCCCAGCTTCCGGATTGTAAGGAATCCCTGAAGTGAATTGGTAACATGTACCATAGAACTAGAGTCAAACCACCAAGAATTAGCAGGAACATTTAAATTAAAGGACTCAAGTATCATGAAAAAATCGTTACCTTTCTTAGCCAGCCACTCCTTGAAGTCAGGGCATTCTTTTTGCTTATGTCCTGTTTTCTTACAGAACTTGCAATAGGGTTTGCCTAAGGAGTTCTTAGAGCTGGAAGGTGCACTTGTATTAGGAGTTGGATTTGGCTTTTGAACCTTAGAAGCATCCTTTCTTGGATAATTGTTCTTCCTCTTCTTTGAGCTGGAGGTGGTGAAGTTAGCAACATCAGTATGGCGATCCATCTTCATACGCTCTTCCTCCTGCACGCACATGGCGATCAGCTCACTCATCGTCCATTTGTCCTTCTGAGTGTTGTAATTGATCTTGAAAGCTTCATAGGACGAAGGAAGCGAAGTGATGATGAAGTGAACAAGAAAACCATCACTGATCTCCATCTCTAGACCCTTCAACTTATTTGCCATGTCATGCATCATCATGATGTGTTCGCGAATGCCGCTCCTCCCATCATACTTAGTCGTCACCAGCTTGAGGATAAGAGTGCTAGCGTGTGCTTTTGATGTTCCCTTGAATTGATCCTCCACAGAAGCCAGATAGGTTTTAGCATCTTCAGAATCAGGAATGGCACCTCTGATTGAGTTATGAATGGACTGCTTCATGAACATGAGAGACATGCGGTTACACCTAGTCCACTTATCATGGAGTAACTGCTCAGCAGCAGTACTAGTAGCAGTAAGGTCCGCTGGCTTATTCTCTCTTAGAGCATAATCAAAGTCCAGCAGCCCAAGAGTAAGCATGAGGGCATCCTTCCAAGCAGCAAAGTTATCACCAGTCAAAGGTGGAATCCCTTGATTGGGTGCTGATAGTGGAAATAAGATGAGCAAGTTATGATACTAAGAAAGAAGTCTTAATGTGATCTAAGGGCATGTTATACTAAGGCAGGCATAAATAATGACCATTATAATTATGAAGCTGTGATAATGTCTATTACTAACATCAAAATAATAGACTTAGGAAAATTCTATTTAAATGAAGACAAATCAGCTTTGGCCAGAAATGAGACAATCACTTTAGTTATGCACTTGTCAAGTCATGCTAAACATAAATGAATTAAATCAGCTTTGGCCAGAATTAAGACATTTCAGGTTTGTAATGCATACTTAACATAGCTTTTAATAATACTTGAACAATAAATAGATGTATTAAATCAGCTTTGGGCAGAATTAATACATCAAAAGGTCATTCAAGTTAAGCTATATTTTGGTTTTGCAAAAATTATCTGATTCTGATTAATTAATTAAGTAAGTGTTAACAAAACCAAGTATTTAATAGCAAACCACCTGTTAGCGCGGATCAAACTCCGCGGTGAGTTCGCTGGGGGGTGCGGGGGGGCAGCGCGCCCCCGCCCGGGGTTCGGGGCGGGAGCCCCGAAAAAAAAAAATTTTAGGTCACATTAAACAGCATAAAAAATGAGGTCTCGAGTCGCAATCTTAGTTTCGAGTCGCAATCTCAGTCTCGAGTTGTGATGATTATGGTTGCGAGTCGCAATCTTAGTCTCGAGTTGTGATGAGTGTGGTTGCGAGTCGCAATCTTAGTCTCGAGTTATGATGATCGTGGTTGCGAGTCGCAATCTTAGTCTCGAGTTGTGATGAGTGCGGTTGCGAGTCGCAATCTTAGTCTCGAGTTATGATGATCGTGGTTGCGAGTCGCAACCTTAGTCTCGAGTTGTGATGAGTGCGGTTGCGAGTCGCAATCTTAGTCTCGAGTTATGATGATTGTGGTTGCGAGTCGCAACCTTAGTCTCGAGTCGTGATCTCTGTTAACAGCTACTGATTGTGATAAAACTGAAACTCGATTTTTAAGGGATTTGGGATAGTATTTCCTGTTTTAATCATGATCTAAACTTATCAAGGATTTCGAAAATAATAACTGATTATCTCTTTAACAGTTTTCGAAAATTTAATAGATAAAAATTTAGATCAAAACAGTAAAACACTTACTAATCCAAAATTATATTCCAAATCTTATGAATTTTTCGAGTTTCTTAGAACATAAATGATGAACCCTAAAATAATAAGAACATAATCTGGAAATCCGAAACCTGATTTTAATGGTTTTGTAATGGATTTCGTGACAATAAGTTTAATCCTTTTATGATTTCGGGTCAATATATCAAGTAATAATTTCCGAAAACAGGGATTTCGGCCATAATGAAACCCGAAAACAGTTTTTGATTTTAAGTCTTTAAAACTTCCGTTTTCCAGATTTTGATCCGAGAATAATGGATACGAAAAACAGAACTGATTTATCAACATGAGCTCTGATACCACATGTTGATCAGTTCTGTTTAAACTAAAAGGAAAACATGAATAACATACCTGTTATGGCATTCAAAGCAGAGGAGAATCCAGTCAGAGAACCAGCCATTGAGTTCGACATCTTTGTCAGTATGATTCGGTTCCTCCTTAGGGTGTAAAGTAATGATGGTGATGATAACCGAAAGTAGGGTAAGAATTCGGTTAGAGGGAGAGAGTCACGAATTGATGTTAATGAGGGTTGATTGATTGTGTAAAGTGTGTAACCCTTTAACTCTCTAATAAGTCCCTTATTTATACACCCAAGAGGAAACCTAATTAGTTAATAAGGGTAATATGGTCCATCAACAATTACCAACTAATTATAATAGGTTATTAATATATTTTGATCTAATATAATATAAATGATTATATAGGCTACAAGATTAAATACTAAATAAATAATATTTAATCTAACAGAAACAACAAAATATCATTTTAATGTACACATAATACAAAAATGATAATTTAACTACATCGTTTATAATTTATATATGTATATATTAAAACTTAGGTTGATTTGTGTGTATTAAAATATGGGTTTTATTTTAAACGATCAAACGAACGAGCAAACAGACCAATGCTTGAGTGAGCTTATTTTGGTTTGCATTCGACTTGTTGAATCAAACTAAACCAGCTCATTTATAAATCAACCGGTTTCAACCGGCTTGTTTGTAGCTAGTTTAACACATTAATTGGACCCCTGAATGGTTTTCTAGGTGAATTTGGTTTTTATTTAATTTCATAGGCCAGATGTACCACACATTGCATATAAACATATAATAGTTTTCCTATTTTAGAACATCAACTTTCATTTGGTGACGGTCTATCCTTGAAGGATGATCCGCCATGTAGGCGTCACGTAGATCGGGTGTGAGGATGGGACAAAGAGGATGGAGGTATGGGAATAGGGGATGTGCCTAAAATATATGTATATGTTGTATGTATATATGTGTGAAAGGGTTTTGTCCTGTAGTGAACCGGCTTGAACGTCCGGGAGAGCCGGGGAGGACGCCGCTGGTGGGGGAAGAAATGGGGGGAGGAGCGGTTCCGGGCCAACCGGATAAATATACAATAGCTCCATCTCTTATTCACTAACTACTTTATTTATAAACCGAACACCGGTGATTATTAATTCAAGATCCAATAAATGGATGTCACTTTCAAAGACCGTCTAGATTAAGTAATCGAGTTAATTTTATTTTATTAGATTAAGTAATCAAGTTAATTTTATTTTATTCTTTTACAAAAATATAAAATTTAATAAGGGAATTTCATATTCCCTTCTGCAAGCCATATTTGATTTTTCTAAACTACAGAAGTTTTAATGCATAATATATAATGTTCGTCAAGCAAGATTTGAGGCATCTCAAATCAAAGTAATGAACTAGTAAGAAAGGTTGATATAATAAAATACTAATTTTATTTGTGATCAAAACAAATAAGGAATTCATTCAAATACTAATACACTACGGGTATGTTTGACAAAAGTAACTTGTGACTGGTGGCTGGTAGCTGGTGGCTAGAAGCTGGTAGCTGTTAGCTTTTTAGATATGAAAAATTACAAGTTTTGTCCTTTATCTTTATAGTACTTTACAGGCGGTGTCCTTTTTTTCAAATGTTGACAGGCGGTGTCCTTTAGTAGGTATTTTGTTACACGTCTTGTCCTTTAGCCCTAACCCAGTTAGGTTTTTTTGTTAAGTCTGGTCAAACAGTGGTAGTTTAGTCTTTCTACCTATTTATTTATAAATCTTTTTAATAAAATAAAACAAAAAGAATTTAAAAAACTAATATCTATTTAAAAAAATAAAATCTCTCTCTCTCTCTCTACAAACACAGAGAGTTCTCTCTATTTCTCTCTCTCTCAGCCTTTATCTACCACCACCATCTCCCACCTCCCCCCACCACAACCATCCGCCATTCTTCTCAACCATCATCCACCACTACCTCCCACCACAACCATCTGCTGTCGCCCACACTTCTACCACCAACATCATCTCCCACCTCCCACCACCACCACAACAACCATCCGCCGTCGCCCACACATCAACCACCATCATCATCTCCCACCTCCGAACACCACCACAACCACACCATTCGTCGCCGCCGCACCCACCCCAACCCTAACTAAACACCTAGCTACTGTCAACGGACCTCGACGGAACAAAAGTGAATCTGTATGCGGTTTCACCCTCATCAAAATTATCAGAGTTCACCCTCATCAAAATTCATCAAAATTCATCAACCGGTGCAAGATTCAAATTCGAGTGTGTAGAGATTACCTTGTTTGGATCTGTATGCGGTTTCGATTGTGCAGGGGAATGAAAGGGTTGACTTGAAGGTATGGTGTGTGATTTTGAACATTTTTGATGATGGTGGTGCAGGTGAGTAGGAGATTCGATTCCACAGCAGATCGCCGGCCACCCAACTGCCCAACATCATCTTCATCGTCGATACAACTACATCGCCAATACAACTACATCGCTGGAGATTCGATTTCTTTCTGTATATATATAGAGAGAGGGGAAGAGCTTTAGAGAGAGGGAGAGAGAGTGAATTTGATTTCTTTCTGCAGATCATATTTAGAAAACCCTAAAAGTTGAAGATTTTTTACTGCACATTGGAAATTAGGGTTTGTGGGGGTTATAAAAGGGGGAAATGAAGTGGTGGGGTGGAAAAGACATAATTACCCTCATGTGCTTATCATGTGTCACAAATTAACTGAGTTTTTTTAACCATGTTGGGTGGAAAGGACAAAACTTGTAACAAAATACTTACTAAAGGACACCGCCTGTCAACATTTGAAAAAAAGGACACCGCCTGTAAAGTACTATAAAGATAAGTGACAAAACTTGTAATTTTTCCTTTTAGATATATTTGGTGTTTGGCAGAGCAGCTGGAGCTTTTAATAAAATGTATAAAATGACCAAAATGGACATAACTAAAAATTAAAAAAGTTTGTGCATTAAAAAGTTCATTATCTTTAGAGGTTAAAATAGTCATTTTTTTTTCCTTAAAATCTTGTAGCTCCTTCTAAACGCTACTAGTAGGAGCGTTTAACCAAAAGCTTAAAGATCTTAACCTAAAAGCTTCAAGCTCCTTCAACCAAACAAGATTTTTTATTTAGTATGAGTTTTTTTCTTAAAAGGTTAAAGCTAGAAGCTCCTAAAAGCTTCATGCGAAACATACCGCATAGTTTCAATTTCTTGTCCAATTCAAATACTAATACAGTACATGTATGCATACTTCCAATTTCTTGTCCTATATAGTTATTTGGTGAATATTAACCAAATTTAATTTAATTTAATTCAAAAATATGATGATAATAACATTGATAATATTATTACTTAATATTACCACTATCATTATTGTTATTTCTTTGAAACAAGGCACTCGAGTTACAAACTAAGTAGATGATTAATGTTACATTATATTACGAATTTATGTCAACTAGTTTTTTCGTCCCGTCGCGTTGCGGCTAACTTATTTTATTATTTAGTCTGTGTTTACTTGTGTTTTGAAATTACTACGAGCGCGTTGCTCACGGAACCGTTGACAAGAATAAAAATAAAATGTAGAAAAAAACACCAAAAGATAACCGAAAGAAAATCAACCAAAAAATATGTATGGTAATGATGTTGTTCGTATGAAACTTGTAGTCAGAGATGAGCAAATGGTATTGGATACCAGTACCGAATTTCCCGAACCCAACCGTTGACAAGAATAAAAATAAAATGTAGAAAAAAAACACCAAAAGATAACCGAAAGAAAATCAACCATAAAATTTGTATGATAATGATGTTGTTCGTATGATCGTATGAAACTTGTAGTCAGAGACGAGCAAATGGTATTGGGTACCAGTACCGAATTTCCCGAACCCAAATATCTTAAATACCAATTCAGTACTGACTTTTGGCGTTCCTGATACCGGTTCGCTACCGGTTTTTACCTTCATATACTTGTACCATAACCGGTATTTTCTGTACCAGTGCCAATTCAGTATCGGTTGGCACCGAACTCATCCCTACCCTTGAAACTAAAAAAAAATCATTAAAAGTTGAAGAAAATCAACAAAAAAGTTGTACGATACCGTGATCAAGGATGGGCAAATGTTACCGGGTAGCACTACCGAATTTTCCAGACTAAAAGATTTTCAATATCAATTTGGTACCGACTTTCGACGTTTTCTGTACCAGGCTGGTGACGGTTTTTACCTTCATGTACCGATACCAAACCGGAGCGTACCGGTATTTTCGATACCAGTACCGGTTGACACCAAGTTTATCCCGACCCGTGATACAAATTTAAAAATTATTATAATATAAAATGCACTAATGATACCGAACCGGGCGTACCAGTATCTTTGATACAAGTGCCGGTTGACACTAGACTTATCCAACTTAATATAAAAAGTACTACTCATAAGGTTGTATTATTAATATATAGGATAATTTAAATTTATAGATAAATACAATATAATATAGGTTGTTACTTTTCATTAGGTTCAATTTTTAATACATAGGTAAATTTAAATTTATAGATCAATACAATATAATATAGGTTGTTACTATTCATTAGGTTCAATTTTTAATGTATAGGTAAATTTCGAGGGATGATATTAGGTAATCACTAATGGGATTGCTTGTAGGTGCAAACGAGCCGAGCGGCTCGCGAGCTACTCGAGATCGGCTCGAGAAAAAGCTCGAAACGAGTCGAGCCTTATCGAGCCCGAGCCGAGCTTGAGCCTCAAAACAAAGCTCGTTTGTTTATCGAGCCCGAGCTCGAGCCTCACATGTGAAGCTCGTTAGGCTCGTCGAGCCTTATCGAGCCTTAGTGTAAACGAGCTGAGCCGAGCCGAGCCGAGCTTATTTAAATTCGTTTACAAGCCGACCTCGAACCTAAAAATAAGCTTATTTAGTAAACGAGCTCGAGCCCGAGCTTCACTTATCGAGCTCGCGAGCCTAAAAAGTCTATTATTTATATTATTTTTATTTAATATACTAATTAATAGATAATAAACGAGCCGAGCCCGAGCCGAGCTTGAGGAAACACAAACGAGCCGAGCTCGAGCTCGAGCTCGAGCCCGAGCTCTCATAAGTTAATCGAGCTCGAGCTCGAGCCTGGTCAAGCTCGGGCTCGGCTCGGCTTGGCTCGTTTGCACCCCTAATTGCTTGCATCTCTTTGTCCAAAGAATAACATGTATGTTTTGATGATAACATAGCTAACATGTGTGTTGAATATCTAAATACAAATGTATATATGACTATAACTCTATAAGTAAATATCCGGCAATCCCAATCAACACAACTCTTAAGGAAAGAATAGAAGACATGTGATCAATGCCATAGAAAGAGTGCATGTGAGCATGTCAACCACCAAGATACTCTTTCAAATCCTTGGTATGCTAGAAAGTTGATATACATGAGTGATACTACGATCAAGTCATGTATTGATTGTCCTATGAAGCAAATAGCAAAGATGAGTATCAGCACACTGGAGTCACCACGATCAATGTTGAGTTTAACCGTATATCAGTTGTCCAAGTTAACACTTAACATCGTCAATGAAAAACAAGTTAACTACCTCAGCCACCCCACCCACCCCGATCGTCACCGACCACCCCACCCACCCAGTACATGGGTGTGGTGATGGTGCTAAGGCAACCACGGGGGATGGGGCAACATTTTTTACGACGGTTTGACCAATAAGGGGTGCCTGCAATGAAAAATTCCAATTTCAGTAGGGAATATCATCATAATAAACATTGACTTAACTTATCCACCAAAATAAACACGCGACACATCTAAATCATAGGAAACTCACATGCACAAACCAACAAAGGTCAGAGGATGACACTTGTACGAAGCGTCTACCTCTAGCCGTTTAAAAAGATATGGGACCCACACTCACAAACATTAAGGCGTCTAAAAAAGAACAACTAAGAAAAGAGAAAACAACTAGGAAACATTCAGGCGTGTAGAAACTCAAATACGGAAAAAAGAACAAAAAAAGGAACAACTTGAAAGCCGCTAAAGGGGGTGTGTGTGTGGGGGGGGGGGGGGGTGGCTAAGAAAAGAAGAGTCTAATACCTATCTTCGTCTTTATATGAATAGTCAACCTAATTAATACATGGGAAATGTTATATACAAAAAGAAACAACTAACTTGCCGCTTAAATGGGGGAAACGTCTAAAGCTGCCTAAACTCAACGCTAAGTGTAACACCCCGTGTTTTCAAGAAGTCAAAGTCAAGGTCAAAGTCAACGACCGATTTCGCGCAACTTGACTTGTAATAGATTTCTTTTATTTTAGCTATTATGTGGAGTAAGTGTTTATAATTACAAAAATCGACGTGTGTTATTCGCTATTCAATCGACCTACGACTGTGAACTATAGGAAGTAACAATGCGATAAAGCTAACTAATTGATAATCAAACTATGCTAATCGAATCGACATCGAATCAAATCGCAACTCGAAATACGCATTTGGAATATTGTTATACGTGTGTGTGCCTTATGTGTTACTTGTGCATGTTTCTTTATGTTATGTGTGGTAATCGAAACTCGAAACGCAATCGAACTCAATCGACATCGAACTCGAATCACAATCGAACTATAATAATTAGTAGAGAAGGAATAGTGCGAGACATGAGTGGGTGGGATTAAAGGTAATTTGACTAGTAAACTCTATCGTGTCGCGCGATCGCAATCGAAATCGAAACATCAAAAATCGTCGCGTCAAACACTCGAACCAAGTGCCATCCAGCCGGATAGACATCCGACCGGATAGCCGCTTTGCCAGAAGTCAGGTGCCATCCGACCGAGATGTCACCCGACCGGACAGTCATCCGGGCGGTGTGCCATCCGACCGGACAGCACTTTCCCCTTTTGGAATCCTATTAATACCCCTGTCATTGTCAACCTTTCTACTTTTGGAAACCTCTGTTCGACCAGCACGCTCAGCTCACCTTTTCTTCGATTTCTCTTAATCTCGGTAAGATTTCATCCTAAACCTTGTACTTTCTTGATCTACACGCACTCCTACACCTTTCTATCTTTTAGATCTTAACTTTTAACCGTGAAATCACTAGATTTCGGGTGTTCTAGGATGACGTCATCATGTGTTCTTGAAGAACTTCATGTTTTGACTTCAACCCACCAAGAACAACCTAGATCTAACCGAATTCCACACAAATACACAAAGATCTCACAAAGATCTACACATAAACATAGTGAAAAAGGATTGAAAGATGGTTTCTAATTTTCTTTCAACTCTGTTACACTCAATGCACTCAAAACCGATGGAATTGGGTCTTGTCCTAGTCTCCCGCTCATTCTTAGTGATGTGCTAGTTCGAGATCTCGATTCTACTCACGAGACCACCGATTTCGGGTTAAACAAGAACAACCGTCTTGAGCCGATAACCGGCCGAACAAGGGTGTTTCCTAGTCGGTTTGGTCACGCGGGTCAAAATGGAGTTCTATTGGTTAACACGTTGTCAACACGTCTCGATAAAATGACAAACAATCAAAACGACCAAGTGTATGACGAACGGAACAACCGGAACGGAATGCTGTCTGACCGGACTAATGTCCGACCGGATAAGCCACCCGAACGGATTGCCATCCGAACGGATCACACCTTGGGTCCCACACTTAAACAACTCTATCTGAAGTTTGAGTATCGAACGAATTGCCATCCGATCGGACTACCATCCGACCAGATTACTCTTCGGATCATGAGATACTAGGACTTTAAAGACTTAAACAATTTTCAACATGTTCATTAACAGGGTTGCCACCCGGTCGGATGGACATCCGACCGAGTGACTCTTCCGTTATGAACTGATCCCACTAAGTAACCTCATCACTAAGGTCGCCGTCCGACCGGACTACCGTCCGACCGGACTACCGTCCGACCGGATGACCATCTGAACGGATTGTCATCCGCATGACTGGCCGTCCGATCGACCGACTTGAAGGATAGAGATACTTCAATGTTTTCAAAATGCTACAACGAAAACTTCAAAAGACAAGCCATCATACACAAACACATTCATCTCATAGGAAGAAACAATCCACTCGAATAGTCATCCGACCGGACTACCGTCCGACCGGATGACCATCCGAACGGATTGTTATCCGCACGGATTGCTGTCCGATCGGATTACCATCCGACCGAACTGCTATCCGACCCACTCACACTTCGTATCGTTTTACGCGTCACTTACCGTTATGCTATCAAACTATTCAGGCTAACCTTACTCGCTAAGCGCTCCCTTCAATCCATCAATAGCTGTGAGTATACTCGATCCCTTTTTGCTTTATGCACTTTTGGGTGTTACATACGTTACAACTATTCAAATCACATCAAACACACTACTCAATACTATTTGAACGCTAACCGATAATGCATGTTATACGTGGCTTATGAATGCTTGTTTGTTATGTTTACACATGGAATGTTGTCTACCTGCCTTAGCAACGATAGTACTATAGTTTGGACCCAGCACCCGATCACACGGGGGTTGTTAAGGATAATTACTTGCATGGATTACGGTGGTAATCATGTATTGCGAACTGCCTCGGGCAGTCAACCCGCAGTCATTGGTATCGATTGATCTACGTCGATAACTAACGTGCTTCATTTCACTATGTGTACGTGCTGGCTATGCGTAAACGAATTCGACCCTATATGCTATTATCAAACTTGTATGCTCACCTTTACATTATATGTATTGACTTTATTTTAATGTATGTGACAGGTACTTAGGATGCACATTTGGTAGGAAGTTGAGGCTAGAATAAAGCTTTAGAGCCCAACAAATAGTTGTCTGTAATAATCGAATCAAGGGTCTCTAGAAGCAGATAAACAATTGCTCTATTTAAATCTGAGTTGTCGGAACAAAATTATTTGCCTAGTTTTTATCTGTAATAATTTGTTTACTGTTTGAGACATGGTATGGGACATGTTATTTAAATTGAATGGTAATGATAATTGTTATGAAAACTTCTGGACAATCTGTTTCGCTCAGTGCCATGCCCCGATGATTCCGCCATCGGTTGGGGTGTGACAGATTGGTATCAGAGCCATAACTATAGGGAATTAGGCAAGACACGACCTATTACGGGTCGATGTCTTCGAGACCTAGTCTATAGTTAGGAACCAACAGACCGAATTGTGCATATATGTTAGGGGTTATGTATGAGCCTATCGCTATTACTCGCTGTTCTCGCTTATTCTACACTACCACTGCACTCGAATTTTCAATTATGAATGGGCGATAAAGTCGAGATTAGGTGTGAAAACCGCAAACTCTCGACTAAAGTTGCCTAATCGACCCGTATTTTATCTACAAGCAAGGAGAATTATGCCAAATCAGGAGTGAAATCCATATTTTGATGAATAATCTCCTTTATTTTATCAAAACAGGGAAGAAGTTGTAAGCTAGGGGTGAAACCCTAACCTTAACTACTTGTTCCGCCTATTTTACAAAACTCTCACCAAAGTCTCGACGGACTCGAACGACCTGAAGTCACAATATGACTAACGGGATGTGTGCCAAACGCCCAAGAATCGAGGCGAAGGCATAGCCCTGAAGGTCAAATGTGCACAACAAGTCTCTGTGAAGAGTCGAATCACTTTGGTTAGTCAAAGTCTACTAGCCGCAGACAATCTATTTCTCAATTTTTATATGTTTCAATTCTGAGCCTGCAACTGCTAACTCTGATGATGCGTTGATTTTATGTGTTTTGTGTGTTTCATGTTTATTTGTTAGCGTTTTGAGATATCACTGGTTTCGAACTAACGCCTTTTTGCTACCGCTACTCACACAACACACTACACATCGTTAACAAATCGCTAAATGGTGAACGACTTTATGCTACGTTATACGCTTATACTGTACTATTCGACAAGTTACTCACGATCGCTAATCTTGAACGCGCGTAGAACTTAGATGAAAGATGTAGTCAGAATGCTCTACGTGTCTCTATATACATCTTGTGAATTCATACTTACGTGTTCTGTGATTCTGTACTCTACGTGCTTATGTGCTTTTGTGTTTATGTGAATCTGTGGTTATGTGCCTATGTGTTTATGTGATACGTTTTACATTGCGTGTTCCTAAGCTTTAGTAAGTAGTGGACGTGTGGGGTGAGATTCGAATACAATGTGTTGAGTCCTGTGACGATGTCTGTTGTAGACAATGTCATCTGGATCCCGTCATCCCTTACTTTCTCGTCAAGAGAAGAGAGACAAACGTCTTGCTGCCATCATCGCTAAAAGTGTAGCAAAGGCCGTGAGTGATGTTTACGAGAATGCCAGCAAATCGTCTGAGGAATCAAGAACCGAAACTCCTAAAGCAACCGCCAAAGCCTTCAATTTCAAGCAATTCAAGTCGTGTGGGCCAAAAGAATTCACTGGCGAGGGAGGTCCTACTGCACTATTCCAATGGTTTGATTCTATTGAGGTCACTCTACGACAAAGTGGTTGCCCCGATGACCTCCGAACTCTAAATGCTACCGGCGTTTTCCAGTCCCGTGCACTAGACTGGTGGACGACCGAGAGAAACAAGCGAGGGAATGATGCAGCCTACGGTCTGTCGTGGGACGAGCTCAAGGAAGTCATGCTGGAAGAATTCTGCCCTCCTCATGAACGTCAGAAGCTAGAGGATGAATTTTGGCACATACAGCAAAAGGATGGTGAAAATGCTGCGCTCACTGCTTGCTTCAAACAGCTCAGCATCATTTGTCCCGATCAGGTCAAGACTCCAGACATGGCAATCAAGAAGTATATCCGAGCCCTGCCTGACTGTGTTGCTGATTTCGTGCAAGCGGCTAAGACTACGACGATCGAAGAAACTTATCTACTGGCTGCTGAAATCAACGACAAACGGGTCAAGGACGGTGTCTGGGATAAAACTTCAAAGCACCTGCATCAAGCTACTACCGCCGCACCTACTACTGAAACCACCACCTCCTCGAGCAACAAGAGGAAGAATAAGAGAAAGAACAGCTCCAGCAACAAGAACTGTGCGATCACTGCTGCACCGATTCAAGCTGTACCAGCCCAACAACGTCAAGTAGTGGCGCCTGTGGCAAATGCACCGCTTGCAAAGCGTGCATACACTGGGCCACACCCGCTCTGCCCTACTTGTACCTACCATCACCCGACTGCCATTGCTTGCCGTTTTTGTGCTCATTGCAATATGTACGGCCATTTTACCACCAACTGTCGTGTTCGACAAGCTCCTGCTCATCAAGCTCTGCTCACCGCCCCTCAGGGTCAACAAGCTCCTCCGGCACCCGCGGTCAACGCCAGAGCCTGCTTCGCATGTGGCGATCCTAACCATTTCGCCAACATGTGCCCAAACAGGGTTGTGAAACAAGAGCCCCAACAGCAACAAGCAGCACGCGCATGAACTTTCAACATCAACGTGCGTCAAGCCCAAGCCGACAACAACGTAGTCAATGGTACGTTCCTTGTGAATGGTATTTATGCTTCCTGTTTGTTTGATACTGGAGCCGAAAATTGCTTTGTGTCGTTCGAATTCGAGAAACTCCTTAGTCGTAAGCGCTCTCATCTCTCCTCGACGTTCGATGTTGAAGTCGCTACCGGAAAAACTGTCGCCGTTAATTCTGTTCTTCGTGATTGTACTATTGAGCTCAACAATCACATCTTCCCAATCGACCTTATTCCGATGCAACTCGGAAGTTTTGACGTCATAGTAGGCATGGACTTTCTTCGCGAAAACCATGCTGAAGTTGTGTGCTTCGACAAGATGACCCGATTCTCGCTTGCGAATGGTGATTTATTGTGTGTTTACGGTGATACTACTTCGAAAAGTCTCAAGCTCATGTCATGTGTTCAAGCTAGCAAGTATCTCCGCAAGGAATACAGGGCTTTCTTGGCTAACATCGTAGTAGCGGAGAAGGAAAAGAAAGAAAAGAAGGAAGTGAAAGACGTTCCTGTGGTTCGAGAATTTCCTAATGTTTTTCCAGAGGATCTTCCCGGACTACCGCCAAGTCATGATATCGACTTTCGTATCGACCTCATTCCTGGAGCCAACCCTATTGCCAAAGCTCCCTATCGACTCGCGCCATCCGAAATGCGCGAACTTTCAAACCAACTCCAGGAATTACTTGAGAAAGGCTTTATTCGCCCGAGCACCTCTCCTTGGGGCGCGCTAGTCCTTTTCGTCAAAAAGAAGGATGGGTCGTTCAGGATGTGCATCGACTATCGGGAATTGAATAAGTTAACTATCAAGAACCGCTATCCCCTACCCCGCATCGACTATTTGTTTGATCAACTACAAGGTGCTACGTGCTTCTCGAAGATCGATCTACGCTCAGGATATCATCAACTACGTATTCAAGAGGAGGATATACCCAAAACCGCGTTTCGCACTCGATATGGCCACTACGAATTCGTCGTGATGCCCTTTGGTTTAACCAATGCACCCGCGATTTTCATGGATCTGATGAATCGCGTGTGTAAACCATATCTCGACCGTTTCGTCATTGTATTCATCGACGATGTCTTGATCTATTCCAAATCGAAAGCCGAACACGCGCAACATCTACGTTTGGTTCTCGAGCTACTCCAAGGGAACCAACTCTACGCCAAGTTCTCCAAGTGTGAATTCTGGTTAGAGGAAGTTCAGTTTCTGGGTCACATCGTAAATAATAAAGGTATTCACGTCGATCCTGCGAAGATTGAAGCTGTCAAGAGTTGGATTACACCTAAGAACCCGTCTGAAGTCCGTTCTTTTCTCGGACTAGCGGGCTATTATCGACGATTTATCGAAGGATTCTCAAAGATCGTTGTGCCGCTTACCGCTCTCACGCATAAGGACAAACCTTTTGTTTGGGGAACCGAACAAGAGTCTGCCTTCCAAACCCTCAAGCACATGCTTTGCAATGCTCCTGTTCTCACATTACCCGACGAAATCGACGATTTCATTATCTACTGTGATGCTTCCAACCTTGGTCTCGGTTGTGTCCTTATGCAGCGGGACAAGGTTATAGCTTACGCATCTCGTCAGCTCAAAATCCACGAGAAGAACTATACAACCCATGATCTCGAGCTAGGCGCAGTTGTTTTTGCGTTAAAGATTTGGCGACACTACCTGTATGGTACCAAGTGTACGATCTTCACCGATCATAGGAGCCTACAACATATCTTTAATCAAAAGGAACTTAATATGCGTCAACGTCGATGGGTAGAACTTCTCAACGACTACGACTGTGAGATTCGTTATCACCCAGGCAAAGCAAATGTTGTTGCCGACGCACTTTGCAGACGGAGCTATCTGCTTAGCACTCGTAATGTTAAAACCCAATACGATCTCGAAACCCTCATCCGCGACGCTCAACATGCGTGTTTTAACGAACGCATTCTGAAGAGAGAAAGAATCTACCACGATGGAGCCCAGCTTGTGAGCAAGTCGAATGGGATATTCCACTTTCTGGACCGAATTTGGATCCCCAAACGGACCAATTTGCGACAGATTCTAATGGACGAAGCCCACAAATCCCAGTATTCTATTCATCCCGGTGCCGACAAAATGTACCAGGACCTTCGTTATAAGTAATGGTGGCCGTGCATGAAAAGGGATATTGCTCTCTATGTTGGAAGATGCCTGACCTGTGCAAGAGTCAAGGCTGAACATCAAAGAACCTCTGGCTTACTCGAGCAACCCCCTATCCCCATGTGGAAGTGGGAGAGTATAGCTATGGACTTTATAACAAAGCTACCTCACACGTCATCAGGTCACGACAACATTTGGGTTGTGGTTGACCGTTTGACCAAATCAGCTCACTTTTTACCAATACGGGAAGACTACAAGGTAGAACGATTAGCCCGAATCTACACTGACGAGATCATTTGTAATCATGGGACGCCTCGTGATATCATCTCTGATCGTGACGCTCGGTTTACCTCGGGACTGTGGGAAACGTTTCAAATGGCACTCGGTACATCGCTAAATCTAAGTACCGCTTTCCACCCTCAAACCGACGGTCAGACTGAAAGAACGATTCATACTCTTGAAGACATGCTCCGTTCATGTGTTATAGACTTCGGTGGTAATTGGGATAAATATCTGACGTTAGTCGAATTCTCGTATAACAACAGCTATCATGCAAGCATTCAAATGGCACCATTCGAGGCTTTATACGGGAGAAGATGTCGATCGCCTATTGTATGGCACGAGATCGGGCATTCGTAATTAACCGGTCCTGAGCTATTACAAGAAACGACAGACAAGATTTTCCAAATTCGAGACAACCTGGTTAAAGCTCGGAATCGACAGAAAAGTTATGCCGATAGACGACGCAAGCCCCTTGAATTTGACGTTGGTGAGTACGTACTCCTAAAGGTATCACCTTGGAAGGGTGTGGTCCGATTCGGCAAGAAAGGAAAGCTCGCGCCTCGATATGTTGGACCTTTTAAGATTCTGGAAAGGATCGGAAAAGTTGCCTACAGACTCGAACTACCGAAGGAACTTAGTAACGTCCACCCGACTTTCCACGTTTCGAACCTCCGAAAGTGTCTGGCTGAACATGATCTAATTGTACCTCTCGATGACCTACAAGTAAATGAAACATTACACTTTGTGGAAAAGCCTATCGAAATCATGGACCGCCAAACCAAGCAACTCAGACGCTCTCGCATTCCTATTGTGAAAGTCCGATGGGAAGGCAAACGAGGCGCCGAGTTCACTTGGGAACTCGAAAGAGACATGAAGGCGAAATACCCGCAGTTATTTAAGGAGAAAGTCTAGAAAGAGAAAGTTCTCCAAAATAATTCACGGTGTTGTACAACTTCCAGCTTAATTTCGGGACGAAATTCCCTAAACAAGGGGAGGCTGTAACACCCCGTGTGTTCAAGAAGTCAAAGTCAAGGTCAAAGTCAACGACCGATTTCGCGCAACTTGACTTGTAATAGATTTCTTTTATTTTAGCTATTATGTGGAGTAAGTGTTTATAATTACAAAAATCGACGTGTGTTATTCGCTATTCAATCGACCTACGACTGTGAACTATAGGAAGTAACAATGCGATAAAGCTAACTAATTGATAATCAAACTATGATAATCGAATCGACATCGAATCAAATCGCAACTCGAAATACGCATTTGGAATATTGTTATACGTGTGTGTGTGCCTTATGTGTTACTTGTGCATGTTTCTTTATGTTATGTGTGGTAATCGAAACTCGAAACGCTATCGAACTCAATCGACATCGAACTCGAATCACAATCGAACTATGATAATTAGTAGAGAAGGGATAGTGCGAGACATGAGTGGTTGGGATTAAAAGTAATTTGACTAGTAAACTCTATCGTGTCGCGCGATCGCAATTGAAATCGAAACATCAAAAATCGTCGCGTCAAACACTCGAACCAAGTGCCATCCGGCCGGATAGCCATCCGACCGGATAGCCGCTTTGCCATAAGTCAGGTGCCATCCGACCGAGATGTCACCCGACCGGACAGTCATCCGGGCGGTGTGCCATCCGACCGGACATCACTTTCCCCTTTTGGAATCCTATAAATACCCCTGTCATTGTCAACCTTTCTACTTTTGGAAACCTCTGTTCGACCAGCACGCTCAGCTCACCTTTTCTTCGATTTCTCTCAATCTCGGTAAGATTTCATCCTAAACCTTGTACTTTCTTGATCTACACGCACTCCTACACCTTTCTATCTTTTAGATCTTAACTTTTAACCGTGAAATCACTAGATTTCGGGTGTTCTAGGATGACGTCATCATGTGTTATTGAAGAACTTCATGTTTTGACTTCAACCCACCAAGAACAACCTAGATCTAACCGAATTCCACACAAATACACAAAGATCTCACAAAGATCTACACATAAACATAGTGAAAAAGGATTGAAAGATGGTTTCTAATTTTCTTTCAACTCTGTTACACTCAGTGCACTCAAAACCGATGGAATTAGGTCTTGTTCTAGTCTCCCGCTCATTCTTAGTGATGTGCTAGTTCGAGATCTGGATTCTACTCATGAGACCACCGATTTCGGGTTAAACAAGAACAACCGTCTTGAGCCGATAACCGGCCGAACAAGGGTGATTCCTAGTCAGTTTTAGTCAGTTTGGTCACGCGGGTCAAAATGGAGTTCTATTGGTTAACACGTTGTCAACACGTCTTGATAAAACGACAAACAATCAAAACGACCAAGTGTATGACCAACGGAACAACCGGAACGGAATGCTGTCCGACCGGACTACTGTCCAACCGGATAAGCCACCCGAACGGATTGCCATCCGAACGGATCACACCTTGGGTCCCACACTTAAACAACTCTATCTGAAGTTTGAGTATCGAACGAATTGCCATCCGATCGGACTACCATCCGACCAGATTACTCTTCGGATCATGAGATACTAGGACTTTAAAGACTTAAACAATTTTCAACATGTTCATTAACAGGGTTGCCACCCGGTCGGATGGACATCCGACCGAGTGACTCTTCCGTTATGAACTGATCCCACTAAGTAACCTCATCATTAAGGTCGCCGTCCGACCGGATGACCATCTGAACGGATTGTCATCCGCACAACTGGCCGTCAGATCGACCGACTTGAAGGATAGAGATACTTCAATGTTTTCAAAATGCTACAACGAAAACTTCAAAAGACAAGCCATCATACACAAACACATTCATCTCATAGGAAGAAACAATCCACTCGAATAGTCATCCGACCGGACTACCGTCTGACCGGATGACCATCCGAACGGATTGTTATCCGCACAGATTGCTGTCCGATAGGATTACCATCCGACCGAACTGCTATCCGACCCACTCACACTTCGTATCGTTCTACGCGTCACTTACCGTTATGCTATCAAACTATTCAGGCTAACCTTACTCGCTAAGCGCTCCCTTCAATCCATCAATAGCTGTGAGTATACTCGATCCCTTTTTGCTTTATGCACTTTTGGGTGTTACATACGTTACAACTATTCAAATCACATCAAACACACTACTCAATACTATTTGAACGCTAACCGATAATGCATGTTATACGTGGCTTATGAATGCTTGTTTGTTATGTTTACACATGGAATGCTGTCTACCTGCCTTAGCAACGATAGTACTATAGTTTGGACTCAGCACCCGTTCACACGGGGGTTGTTAAGGACAATTACTTGCATGGATTATGGTGGTAATCATGTATTGCGAACTGCCTCGGGCAGTCAACCCGCAGTCATTGGTATCGATGGATCTATGTCGATAACTAACGTGCTTCATTTCACTATGTGTACGTGCTGGTTATGCGTAAACGAATTCGACCCTATATGCTATTATCAAACTTGTATGCTCACCTTTACATTATATGTATTGACTTTATTTTAACGTATGTGACAGGTGCTTAGGATGCACATTTGGTAGGAAGTTGAGGCTAGAATAAAGCTTTAGAGCCCAACAAATAGTTGTCTGTAATAATCGAATCAAGGGTCTCTAGAAGCAGATAAACCATTGCTCTATTTAAATCTGAGTTGTCGGAACAAAATTATTTGCCTAGTTTTTATCTGTAATAATTTGTTTACTGTTTGAGACATGGTATGGGACATGTTATTTAAATTGAATGGTAATGATAATTGTTATGGAAACTTCTGGACAATCTGTTTCGCTCAGTGCCATGCCCCGATGATTCCGCCATCGGTTGGGGTGTGACACTAAGACTAAAGGGTATGGGGGCCGGCTTAGGCCCGGCGCCGGTCCCCCACACCGCCCCCTCAGCCCGGCTCGTCCCAAGCGGCTCCCACACGACGATCTCGCCGTGCCTCCATTCTCTCACATATACCTATACATACATACATATATATACATAAAGGGGCTCATCCCCCACCCCTAGGTCCATCCCCTTCAAGCCCCTCCTACGCGGCGGTGACGTGACGGTCCATCCCCTTGGGGATGAGACTCTCCATACCCATCAGCTTAACCTTTTCAATCAATTCCAAGATGTTTCAGGGGAAACCCCAGTGTTAGCCATTTTACATTTTCAGAGGCAATGTAGACGTTTGAGCCACATGTATGATTTTAACCGGTTGTTAGTGTTGTCCCATGATCTTTTAAACGACTACCTCCTAGCGGCTTCCTACATGTGTCATCCTATTAGTCAAATATCTATTGTTAATAAACTAGTAGATGCCCCGCCCGCGTTGCGGGGCGATGGCCGAATAATGAGCGAGTGTTAGGCAGTTTATTGACACAAAAAACAATTAAATCGAGTCAACTAATTAAAACAAAACACTTTTATAGTTTTGATAAAAAAAACTAAAACAATGGCAAATTGGCAATATTGTAATTTTTAACTTAGGGAAAGTTGTTTTTTTTTACTTGGGTAAAATCGTAATTTGCCAAAAGTTAAAGTGATGGCAGTACTGTAAATTTGAACCAGGGGCAAAATTGCAAATTTTCACAGGGGCAAATTCGTAATTTTTAACTTGG
Source organism: Helianthus tuberosus (assembly GCA_030545235.1). Lineage (NCBI taxonomy): Eukaryota > Viridiplantae > Streptophyta > Magnoliopsida > Asterales > Asteraceae > Helianthus > Helianthus tuberosus. The sequence goes on from JARYGA010006027.1 coordinate 27,641, forward strand.
GGTAACAGCGTAATATAAATTTGAACAAAGGGCACAATCGTAATTTTAAGCTGGAGGCAAAACCAAAATTTTATTTTGAATCGAGGGCAAAATCGTAATTTTAAGTTGGGGGCACAAACATATTTTTATTTTAAACTGGGGAAAAAACGTAATTTTGAACTGATGGCAAAATCATAATTTTTTAAACGGGGAAAAATCATAATTTTGAACAGAGGGCAAAATTGTAATTTTTAGCTGGGGACAAAAACATAATTTTATTTTGAACTGTGGGCGAAAAGGTAATTCTGAGCTTAGGGTAAAACCACAATTTTATTTTGAATCGAGGGAAAAATCGTAAATTTGAGCTGGGGACAAAAGCATGATTTTATTTTGAGCTGGGAGCAAAAGCGTAATTTTAAAGATGGGCAAAAACGTAATTTTAAAATGGATATAAAATAATAACCTGGTTGGTCAAATGGGGGAGTGCCAGGCAAAAGCATAATTTTGAAGTGGGGCAAAATCGTAATTTTGAGATGGGGAGAAAAGCGTATTTTTATTTTGAGCTAGGGGCAAAACGGTAATTTTAAACAGGAGAAAAAACGTAATTTTAAAATGAATATAAAATAATAAACTGGTTGGTCCAATGATGGAGTGTTAGGCAGGCCTGACACTATTCCCCCATTTGGCAAATGTATGTATAGTAAATATTGGGCCTAGTTTATCCTCAAAAACGTCTATTGTTAATAAATTATTGGGCCTAGTTTATCCACAAAGTTGATCTACTTGAAATAAAAAAATCAAGGCCCAATAACCTCCACGACAAGTGCTTGAATCTAAAACCCGAAACTCCAAACCGTTCATCGGCCTCTACGTTTAACCAGTGTTGCAAAAATCGCGACTAGTCGGCGATTAATCGGCGACTAGTCGCTAGTCGGCCTCTTGCTGAGTAATTTTTCATTAATCAGTTAAAAAATCGCTAGTCGGTCAAAGCCGGTGCTAGTTGGCCCAAGTCGGTCCAGTTAAAACTGTCTTTTTTGTGGCCCAAAATTAAAACTTTAGCCCAATTTTCTATTCCTTATACCCTAAATCATACACTCAGTTCAGAATCGTTGCCCCAAATCATCACTATCAGCGACATCATCCTTCATTCCTTCATCAGCGACATCATCCTTCATCGTCGCGACACTGCGACAGGCCGACATCATCCTCTCCGACGGCCCTGCTTATCCGGCGGCTCTGGTTCCTTCTCCGGCGCCTGCTTCTTCGCTTCTTCAGTTCTTCCATACTAGTCCAAACAGGTAACGATCTTTAATTCTTTATTAGTTGTTACAAATTTAAATGATGCTTTGGGCACCTTTATTAAACATCTCCCCTGCCAAACTAGATGAAAAAAACTAGTTGATGCTTGAACTTGAATTGAAAGAAGTTTCACTTTTGCAGCTATATTTGATCTTTATTCTAAACTGTGTACAACTATGCCAGGACTTACAATTAAGTTGTTAATTGTAGAGTTATTAGCTGACAATAAATTTTAGTGGGCTGATTTTGAAATAAGTTTCATTTGAAGTACTTACACTTGTTATGTTATGACTTATATGTAAGTTTAGTTTGAATGTTGAACTACTTTTACCTTTTTAAGTATTATATTGATATGGATGTGTGAGTATATATATACATATTTATAAAAATAATAAAGTTTACATATAAAATTTCGGATCCGATTAATCCCGAGTAGTCGCTAGTCCCCACCTCACCGGCCGATTAGCGACTAGCGAGTTCTCCAACCTTGCGTTTAACACTCTTCAGGCGATCGTTAATCTCATTCTCGTCTCATACTTCTGCGTCTACATTCTTCTGGTTAGCTTCAATTTACAACTCTATGCAACATAATCTCTTCTTTTATTGATATAAACCTGTTATTGTACTTGTATACCGGTTGTTTTTGTTGATTATGTTAGTTTGTATGCTCAATTGTGACCGGTGTTCGTGTTTAGGGTTTATAATATGAATAACTAAAATTAGGTTTTTCATTTAAACTTTTTAAAACATTTTTCTTGTGAAATATACAAATTTAGGTCATGTTTTGGTTATAATCGATCAGTTTGAAGTTATTTAGGGTTTTGCTACACCGGATTAGGGGCTGTTTGTTTACCTCTTAATGAGGCTCTTAATGGTTCAGTGGTTCAGCACTTAATGGTTTAGACTGTTTGTTCACGAGTAGATGTCTGAATAGTTCAGACATTTGCCTCTGAGTCTGAATGGTTAAGACCTCTAATCTGAAACATTTGCCTCTGAACGGTTAAGCATTATACAGTCTCTTAATGGTTTACACCTCTTACTGGTTCAACACTTAATGGTTCAGACCTCTTACTGGTTCAGCACTTACCATTCAGTTGTTGCCAAATTGCCCCTTAGTGTGATTCTGGATCCATTGAATGTTTGTGATAGTGAATTTTGAGGTTCTAGAATTCAAATATGATATAATTTAGGTCTGGAACTCAAATTGACCTAAACTTTTTGAATTTTGAAATGATGATTGTGGTGATACTCAATTGTTCATAGGAAGTTTTTCCTTTCAACTCGGTTCACCAACAAGTTATCCCAACTAGTTGGAAACATTGTTCTAAAAATCGGGATTAATCACCGATTAGTTGGTAATTGCTAGTTACATCGCTTATTCATGAACTACTTTATTTAAAAACTGGCTACTAGTGATTATTATTTCAAAATCTAAGAAATGGATGTCACCTTCAATGACGGTCTCAAGATTAAGTTATCAAGTTATTTTTATTTTATTCTTTTACAAAAATAAAAAAATTAATGCAGAGTTTCATATATCCCTTCTATACTTGCAAAATTACATATTTGATATATCTCAAAAATGCAAGTTTTAATGCATAACATACAATGCTTTTAACGCATGATTTAGAAAAAAAAAAAATAATTTTACAAGTTTAGAGAGAGATATATGAAATTATCCACATTTTGATATATAAGAAAGGTTAATGTAATAAAATACTAATTATATTTGTATCATGGTAGTTTACTGATTAAATTTCACCTAGTTGGACCTAAGATCGTCGGTCAAAGGCAGTCAAAATTGGTCAAAGTCTTTGAAGTATTTGAAAAATCATTAATTACAGATTAACAAAAGACCTAATGGAGGCGGTGGTGATTGATGCTGGTTCTAAGCTCTTGAAAGCAGGCTTTGCAATTCCCGATCAAGCTCCTTCAATGGTAATATCTAATCTTTCTATTTAATCTCAGTGACGTGATATGTGGTGTTGTATAATCTGTTATAGTTGTTTTATGGTTATGTAATTTGTTGTACTCCGTTGTGTAACGTGCTTGATGTCTGGTGCAGATTATTCCAACTCAAATGAAAATCATGAATGAAGATGCTACTTTGCCCGATTCTCCATCGCAACAGGCTAACACTGTTGATCCAGTTGTACGGGGTTTTATTAAAGATTGGGATGCTATGGAAGATCTACTGCATCATGTTCTTTACGATGGTCTAGGATGGGAAATCGGTAACGAAGGACAAATTTTGTTCGCAGATCCACTTTTAACTCCCAAGGTTAGCCAAAGTTATCAATCTCCATATATATGTTGAACTTAGGGTTTTATTGCAAAATCTGAAAGGAAATGTGTGGTTTTCGGTTTTAGCAGCGGTCCAGTTTGATTGTTGGAACAAAATTACGTAAGATTCAAAAATAAAAAAGTATAATTCAAGATTTAAGAATCTTTCTTAAATTTTGACATTTATGTTAATATATTTAATATTTTTAATTAATATTGTTAACATAAACCTAACCTTTTAATTTTCTCTTATATAATACTTTAAAAATTATTTAACTTTTATCTTCATTTTGTTATTTCTTGTAGGCAATGGATAAATCATTTCAAAGATAAATAAACATGTTCATGTTCTTATTATAAATACTTCACATTCAAGAATAAAATTAATAATTCTTAAATCAATATAACAAACATTAAAAAAATGATTTTTAAGGTTATTTGGTTAAGTTTGTTTTTTTTTCCGGTTTTCATAAAATGCAAAACCGAACCGTAAATTTCAGTTCGGTTTTCACGGTTCAGTTTTTTCTTTTCCAGTTTTTTGTGAGGTTTGGTTGTTTCAGTTTCGGTTCAGTTTATTCGGTTTTCTGCTCACCCCTAATTGAGGTTGACGTTTGTAACATTTGGTGTCATCTTATAACTATTCTTTTTCTTTATAAAATTCAGTCAAGTTTCATTTGTTTCACAGGCTGTGAAAGAACAGTTGGTGCAGTTGTTGTTCGAAACATTTAACGTTTCGGGCTTTTATGCTTCAGAGCAAGCGGTATTATCACTATATGCAGTAGGACGCATTTCAGGCTGCACAGTTGATATCGGTCACGGGAAAATCGGTACTCAACAAAATAGCTCATGTGTATCATGTAAACCTACAAATTTTACTTTAACGATCCTGTTGTATTTTTTGTATTAGATATTGCTCCGGTAATTGAAGGTGCGGTTCAGCATGTAGCTTCGAAAAGGATAGAAATAGGCGGTGCTGATTTGACGAAGTTGTTCGCGCAGGAACTCGCAAAGTCGAATCCACTTATAAAGCTTGATATTTCGGAAGTTGAGAAGTTAAAAGATCAGTATGCTTGTTGTGCTGAGGATGAGATTGCGTATGAAAAAAAGTTACAATCGTGCGATGAAGAGCAGCATACTTTGCCAGATGGTCAGGTGGGTCCCGTTACCTGTCAATCCATCGGTCATAAATGCATCTATATGTTTATGCATGCACTAGTATTAAGCCCCTGCGTTGCAGCGGTTGTCATAAAACTGTGTTAAGTAGTAGTAATACTATACTATTGTCAGCGACCACCAACACCGGAAAAGCTCGTAAAAACAAAATAAATAAAAACGGGAAGAAAATAACGTCGAGCGAAAAACAGACGTAAAATCTTTGAATCACGCACGCTCGTTGCTGAGAAATTAAGCCGAAACGTAAAACATAGAAAAAAATAACTAAGTCCATCCAGGACCCGCGTATTGGACGAACTTGTCAAACGCAAAAAAATAGATGTGACACGACGGGCCAGTCAAACGGGAAAAAATATACGAATAAATGTTGAACCCCACACGCACGTTGCGGTGCGTTAACTCACAAAATTTAGAACGAAACGAAAAACTTGGGAAAGATGAAAAGTATGGTTGACCAAAATTGAAAATAAAAAAGAGTTTGGATTAAATTGCAAAAGATGAAAAACTTTGGGTTAAAAGTAAAAAACAAAGGGTCTAAATTGCAAAATTGAAGTTATTTATTAATTTTAGATAAAGATAAGGATAAAAATAAGTGCTATCTATATATTGGTTATTAATTAATATTAATATTAAAAGAAATTCATTAAATAAATATAAATAAAATTTATGAGATTGAAGGAGAGAATGACATGGGGCATTATTTGGAGTCTTTTATTATAAGTTAGATGCATAATGTTTTGGGTTTCAGGTGATTTCGATCAAAAGAGAGAGATACACAGTAGGAGAAGCATTGTTTCAACCGTCTATATTGGGCTTGGAGGCCCATGGGCTTGTTGAACAGCTTGTTCGGATTATCTCAACTGTATCATCTGAAAACCATCGCCAGCTGTTGGAGAACACCGTTCTGTGTGGCGGAACAGTTTCCATGACAGGTGATACTTCATTTTTTTCTTTTCAGTTTCATTTTAGTATTATATTTTGCAAATATTGACCCACTTAAAAAAGGGTCATTTTTATATCTTTCTTGATGGGTCAAACAGTTCTATAGCTGCCCAAAATGTATTGTTAATGCATACAAGTATGCAATCTAAATTGTGATATTGAAAAAAGTTGATTATTATTGTGATAATGTATATATTTTACAATATCACTAAACTGCTTATAAAAAGTATCAACCACCTTTTGGAAGTATGAACCTCTTGAATTGTTTTTCCCAACACGTCTTGTATTGTTAACCTTCAGGTTTTGAAGAGAGATTCCAGAAGGAAGCTAGTCTTTGCTCTTCGTCCATTCGTCCTTCGTTAGTAAAGGTAATAACTAACAAACACACACACACTCAATACAGAACCTATTTTAAGTAGAGAACGGCGGAAGTTTTTGTCGTTATCAAAGTTCCCTACTTAAAGTTGGTTTTATATTTATTGAATGACCTTTGTGTGTGCGTGCGTGTGTGTGTGTGTGTGTGTGTGTGTGTATATATATATTTATTTACTTTAAATATATATTTAGAAAAAATGGGAATATATCTAAATTGGATTATAATCATGTATAATAGTGTGAGGGATTTTGAATTGCAGGCACCGGAGTACATGCCAGAGAATTTATCCATGTATTCAGCATGGGTGGGAGGTGCCATACTTGCCAAGGTTGTCTTTCCTCAAAATCAGCATATAACAAAGGCAGATTATGATGAATCTGGGCCGTCCGTTGTCCACCGCAAGTGTTTCTGAGATAATGTGGTGTGTATCTGGGCCCTACTTGTTAGATTTATGAGGTTGTTAGGTAAGAATCTATTCAAGCATGTAGTGTATATGGACATTAACATTTGCTAACTTATGAACCCTAAATTGTTGTGTCTTGATATTGCTTGCTTTCTGCACAATTAATCAAATTGGGGTGCGTGTGGGTGTGCAAAGGTACCAAACTGAACTGAATCAGATTCGTAGATAATGGTATATCGGGATCCAGAACCATTTTAGTGCCGATCTCTAGTTGGATTCAAACTTTGAACCGGTAACTTAAGTTAAATATATTGCTTAAAGTATGATTTTCGTTAATGTAAGAATATGAGTGGTTTTCGACAGTCTTGGGACAGATTAAGCCAATGCTAAACCACAGGTTGAAGCCATTGTTTCTATGACGGACGATTACACGGGTTCTGGTTTGTTGGTATTTTTATTTTATTTTGGGTGGTTAATTGATAGGTATTGTGATTTTCTAGGAGATTGTTTCTAGGCTAACATCCCTTTTTTCGTCTTTTCATATTAGTTTGTCTCTATTTGTTTAAAGTTAGACCACCCGTAGTGGTGCCATTTTGGGCCTTTTTTACAAATAAACGCCCCCAAAAGCCCTTGCTTCTGCCCCCATGGGCGTTGTTTTGGTGATTTTGGGCTGCAGCGTTCTTAATTCAACGCCCAACTTCCAATTTTTTGGTCAATCACATGCATTCTTGTTTTCTTGCCCAATCACATGCATTCTTTCTTTTAACATAATGCTCACATCCCCATTACACCCATTTTAGAAAAATGCCTTATAAAGCCCCATTCCACTACACATGGTCTTAGCATATATTACTTAGAATGACTTTTCTTATTCCATATATACTTATACCCCTAGAAATGTCGTCTTTTATATCACTTAAGGGTGGAGGGTCACCATATCGGGAGACCTCCAAGTAGCATCGAGTTCACTCGAGTATCTTAGGTAAACCGCCACAAATGGGGCAAGTAGTTGCAGTGGATAGAGTTTACTAGAGTATCTTAGGTAGACTGCCACCAATGGGGCAGCGGGTAGGTGAAGCGGGTTTGTGAACTCGGGAGGATGAGGATGACAACCTGCACCACAAGCTTTGCTACCTTTCCCATCAAGAACCATAGTTCACACCATCGCAATATTCGCTTTCGACAGTTATAGATTAACAGCCCAACCATGGGGATTTTGATGAGCATAGAGAGTTGACTGTCATCAAAATTACCTCAAATGTTGCTTGATTTGATGATGGCGAACTTTGGCCAAAAAACAAAAACGACGGTGACATGGCCAGAAAACAAATTTGAGCCATAGTGGTTTGATTTGATGAAGAATAACGGTGGCAGGGGTGTCGGAAAACAGACCTGCGCTCATGGGCCGATTTAATGATGAACCAAGGTGGCGTTGGGGTTGGTTAGCTCTTTTTATTTAAAAAAAAATGATTCTGTAGTGAGTACCTGTGGGTTAATTAAGGCTGGACGGTATGGGGACTGTCCAGCATCGTCCTCCCTCCGTCGCCGTCCCCATCTCCATTTCATGCCGACCGTCGCCATTCCTCCAGCGTCGCCCACGTCTGCATCTCGACTGCAAAGACGCTCCTCCCCCTCTCTCTCACACGCCTATACATACAATCACTCATAAAATATTATGAGTGATTTTTTTTTTCCGCTTATCTTATCTCACCCTTTCATATTTTATTTTTTAGTTTAAAGTTTTAAAAGGCTAGTCGATCATATTTTCAATATTATTGTTTTATTATTTAAAGTACGCAATTTTAATCATATCTTATTTCAAATATTGTTTTATAATTTTTAAATATTCGTTACTAACGATCAAACGTTTTTTATTCAACTTCTATAATACATGCGTTTTTATTCTACTTAAATAATAAACGTGTAAACAATGACATGATAATGACCAAACAAACTAGCACAAGCATGTCTATTTCCTCTTTTTAACGGCGGTGATAATCATAAATAAAAGGGATTATTACATATAGGCTAGAAACGATACAAAAGAACAAAAAGGAAAACATGAAAAGCAATCCGGATTACACAACCAATAAGTTAAAAGAACGCTAACCGACCCAATTTAAATTCTTAAGCTTAGACTACTCTTTACCCATAAATAACCGACAATTTGTAGCTCTTCAAGCAACTTAGGGATAAAGGACACCTTTCTTTGCAAACTGTCTTATTTCGGCTCCACAAAATGCACCAACAAGTCACCAAGATGGTCAATGAACCTTCTTCAAGTTGCAAGAATTGATGTTTTTTTGGAGCTCCAAGAGGTCTGGAGTAGGAGAGGCATATATAGGAGGATATTACACCAGCTGTTTTTCTTTTTTGCCAAATAATGGTAGAAACATAACGTGAACTAAAAATATGAGTCGCGGTATCTGGATACCCTCTACGCATTGGGCACAAAACAAACTCAAAGATGATGTTCCTCTTTTGCAGGCAGAGTAAAGTCGGTAGCCTGTCCACCTCTACTCTCCAACCAAAGATGTTCACTTTAGAAAGTAGCCAAGAGTTCCAATCAGGTACAAATTTATCTCCCATTGGTTTTTCTAGCAAAATGCGGACCGACTTAACAATGTAGCACCCATTTGGGTAACCAACCAAAGCCTTTTTCCCTTTCCTTATACTTCAAACTCTTATAAAATAAACTCTAAACCTATAACCAATAACCCGTTAGTATTTGAAGAAGGTATGAAGCATTTGACCTTCACTTTCGAGAAAGAATAACAAAAGAGTGCATATGTCATAAGTTTGAAATTGAATATATAATTAGATAAATTATTATATTGTACACTTGTACGGGTTTTACTTAAGAGTATCAATAGTACACCATAGATATATAAACAACTTCAAACTCTTATAACGTAAACTCTCAGTGCCGTCTCCGAGAAATCTCGAAACGTTTTGGGCCTGGAGCCACTAAAAATAAATCGGGCCCATATAATTTAAACACAATAATCATATATAAAAAACTATAATATGACACTAATTGTTAAAATAATAAATCAGAAATTCGGAATTCAGAAATCAGAATCATACAAAATCGTCGCTGCTGAACCGACCTGTAACGTGATTCGTGGCCGTTGCGCGCTGGTACCCGATTTGAATCTTTGAATTCTGATCGCCCAATTTGAGCCAAAGGCCCCTGCCTGCCGTCATATCATTACTATTAGTAGTTGATTAATTTTATATCTTTTTTTAAGCCACTATAGACTTTTATTTTAATTTAAAATATTTGATCGTTTTTATAGATGATAAATAAATAAAGTAACCAAATGCTTATTTTATTTGGAAAGCGCTAAATATATGGTATAAGCTATCTATAATAATTAGGTTAAAACACTTAAGGCCTAATAACAAACACATAGTCTATGGATATTTTTTAAAAAACTCTGGGCCCTCAAGAACTTTAGGCCTGGGTCCATTGCCCTACCTGCCCCTACTAATCACCGGGCCTGTAAACTCTAAACCTATAACCAATAACCTGTTAGTATTTGAAGAAAGTATGAAACATTTGACCTTTATTTTCGAGAAAGAATAACAAAAGAGTGCATATGTCATAAGTTTGAAATTGAATATATAATTAGATAAATTATTATATTGTACGCTTGCACGGGTTTTATTTAAGAGTATCAACAGTACATCATATATATATAAATAACTACATTTTATATTATTCAGTTATCTCACGTAAAAATGTAGACACTTAATAATATGCGAAATACAGATTTTCGAAGCTACTTTTATTTATTACAAAATAAAAACTTCCTGTATTAAATTTATAACTACATTTAACATATACATAATCAAACAATGCATTTCACCTTCTTTACTTTTGGGCCACAATACCTCTAAATGGGCTATGTAATTGGGCCTCTTTGGCAATTGATTTTAACACTTTGAGTTTTGTATCCACGTCACGACTCACGAGCACTTTAACAAACATTTGTTGACTTTTTTGGTCAATACGATTTCATGGGTGAAAGCTGATTTGCCTGACCATCACCGCGCTTCGTATGGAGCGGAGAATGGTGTGCCGAGTGATAATGACGGTCACGCTGTGGACCCGATTGGGTTGCATGAACCTTAGGCTCCTTTGGTTTTGTTTTGATAGCGCCAATCTCTTTCAAACTAACCAAAACATCTTTCATTTCAGGTCGGCCTTTTGGGTCCGCTTCTAGACAACTCAAGATGAGCTCTGCGGCCTTAGTCGCTCCTTTAAGCGGGTAATCATTTTCTAGCCGTGGGTCCATGATTTTTTTTAACTTCCTTCTGTCAGGCAACGCTGGACGAGCCCAATCCACCAAGTTATGTTGTGAGCCCGGTCGGTTAGTGTCTAGCACACGTAGGCCCGTTATAATTTCTAGCAGCACAACTCCAAAGCCATAGACATCACTCTTAACGTATAAATGACCTGCGTTTAAATCACAAAAGTTTTGTCAACAATTTTTTTTTGACCATGTCCTAATTGACAACTTTTACGGACCATGGCTCACCTGTGGCTATGTATTCTGGAGCCGCGTAACCATACGTACCCACCACGCCTGTTGAGACATGAGACTCACCATTCACGGGACCCAACTTTGCGAGTCCGAAATCCGAGAGCTTCGCATTGAAGTCCTGAAAATAATAATTCAAAATTAGTTTTAAATCAAATACTTTAATATTATTCTAAATTATAATAATTAAATTAAATTTCAACTAACCCCATCTAATAAAATATTGGCTGATTTAAAATCCCTATAAATAACAGTTTTTTCTGTAGTATGCAAAAAATCCAGCCCTTGTGCTGCCCCTGTGGCTATTTTAATCCTAGTACTCCATGAAAGTGGTTCTGCACCTTCTGCAATATTTAATAAAAAATGAATTAAATAATTATAATATCATTCTTGTATTATAAAAAATAATTAATTGGTGTTACTAAAATACTTACTTTTAAAAAGATGATTCTCAAGACTACCCTTTTGCATATATTCATACACAAGAAGAAATTCTCTATCTTCCCAGCAATATCCCACCAGTTTAACAAGATTTGGATGGCTGAATTTTCCCAAAAATTTTACTTCCGCCTGCAGAAAAATAATTAAAATAATTAAAGCTAAGATATATTACTAATGAGGGTTGTTGGAAAAATAACTATATTATATTGTGTAAATAAATAAAGGATGGGTGACCGTGACCTACTTGATTTCGACTTACTAGTTCATCGACACATATCGAGTTTAAACGAGTTCAAACTTGAGCCTTATTTTCTTACACTGATCTCAATTACGCTAGTGAGAGTATAAATGGGTCTGTTGCTACAAATATAATAGTATTTATATAACTTGTAACGGGGAATTAAAATTATTATGCGTATAATACATCAACTTCTACTACTAATGCTACTACTGCTAATAATAATAGTAATAGTAACAGTAATAGCAATAATAATAATAAAGGAGTAGACATATAGTCAACCGCAATATCTAATTTCCTGATATAATAGTTACATACATTTTGGACCGGCAATAAATGATTTTATATATTTTTTTTCGAACAGCATTTAATATTTATATATAGGAATTAAAATACATGAACTTTGAACATGTCAAAGCAAACTTTGCTCTCAAAATGTCAACGCATGGAAAAAGTAGAGGCACCCTTTGACCCAGAAAATCAGGGGCCCCAAATAAATACTTTAATACTATTAAATTACTTGTAGGAAAGAAATAGTGATTAAAATAATAATACGTTGAAAAATGACATGTATGTGTGGAAAACCTTTTCTATTAGGCGTTCATACCATGCCCTCTTATTTTATGTGCATAATTTTGTTGATATTGTATTTTTATAACCATATATCATTTGTATCTAGTGTAGCGTATGCAGTGTTGTAGAGATCGCTAGGCGCCAGTCGGGCGGTGGAGTACCGACTATGGATTAATCGGGATTAATCAGGATTAATCAGGATTAATCGGATCGGAATTTATATATATAATTTTTAAATTTATATATATACACATACATTAATATCAATATAATACTTAAAAATAGTTCAAAATTCAAACAACTAAGTTTAAAACATAGCTAATCAAGTATTTAAACATTCAATACACACGTTAAAATCAATATAATACTTAAAAATAGTTCAAAATTGAAACAATGAAGTTTAAAACATAGCAATTTAAGTATTTAAACATTAACATATCAGTCATGGTCTCATGGAATATGTTTTAATGGGTTAAAAACATGTTTTTTTGGGCCAGGTTGGAACTAAACAAGTTGGTCCATGTATTTAATGGTTAAAAACATTTGTTTGGGCCAGATTTAAACTAAAAAAGAGTGGGCCGACTTGGGCCGATTTGGTCCGCCTTGGACCGACTAGGACCGACTTGACCGACTACCGACTAATGGTCCGACTAGCTCAAAATTAATCAGTTAATGGCCGACTAGCGCCTAGGCGCCGATTAATTCCGATTTTTACAACACTGAGCGTATGTATGTGACGCTATCATATGATTTTCAAAGGTTAAATGACAGAAAACTAAAATATTTAAACGCTTACACTACTACACCAACCGTCGAAGGTTAATTGTGCTATACTAGCTTGCTAAATACTAATCAAGTATTTTTCAAAGCTAGACTTCGGGGTCGTTTGTTTAGCTCTTAATGAGACTCTTAATGGTTCAGACATCTTACTGGTTCATCACTTAATGGTTCAGACTGTTTGTTTCGCGAGCAGATGTCTGAATGGTTCAGACATTTACCTCTGAATGGTTAAACATTATACTGAGTCTGAATGGTTAAGACCTATAATCTGAATTGGTCAGACATTTGCCTCTGAACGGTTCTGGCTCTTAATAGTTCAGACCTATTATTGATTCAGACATCTTACTAATTTAACACTTAACCATTCGGAAGTTTTTAAACAACCTTTCCTCAATTATTAGCACATTGACCCGAATTTAGAAAATATTAATCTAGGACAAAAACAAGCCTATCATCACACACGTCATGCATGGCGTTAGACATGCAATCAATTATTATGCATTAATTAATATTAATAATTAATATTAATATTAATAATTAATAATAAAATAATAACACAAAGCAACAAACAATTGAATAACATAAAAACATGAAGAAACAAACCTGCCACTCTTTGAGGCCTTGAGGGCTGTCCGGACTTGACTTTTTAACGGCGACTGCAATCCCAATTCCGACCTTCGACGGCGCGTAGGTTTCACCGTCCACCCACCCTTTGAAAACCCTCCCAAAACCACCCTCTCCGAGCACCGTGTCCGGCCGGAAGTTTCGGGTGGCACTTTTTAGCTCAGCATATGTGTAACATTTTAAGCATCGTGTCGCCATTTTAGGCGTCGCAACCGCTTCGCCACCACCACCTCCCTCCACCATGGCTTGTTTCTTTTTCTCAGCATTAATATTATTTGCTGAAAAAAAAAACAATAAAATTTAATTGAATTTATTAAAAATGTAAAAAATATATGTGTTCTATTTTGAAGGCAAAAAAATCAAGAAAATAAGTATACCTTGGGTGGAAATTTTATTGGTGCTTGAGAAATTATTTACAGGTTTAGGGTAACAGTTTCCCATCTCTCTCTCTTCCCTCTCTCTTCCCTCTCTCTCTAGATATATATATGTGTATATATCACTTACACACACAGTTAGTGTTTTAGAAGATGTATTGGAAGAGAATTTGAGTTTTTCTGGGAAAGTGGAGAGAAAGTGGACGGAAAGGAGATGAGTTTGTGACAAAGAATGATATTTTGTGTGTATATACAACATATATATGGTGTGTGTAGCTAATGTATTGTATTATAATTTAAGATGGAGAAAAGACTTTTTCCTCTTTTGACTTTTTCTTGTGTTGAACTTGGTTTAGGGGTTCACACTCTTGACTTCCTAAATTTACCCTTTTACTTGCTAAGTGAAGTCTTTTACTGTAAAAAAGACTGTCATCTATTGATGGTTTAGTGACAAAAATATGAGGTCATGACACTAGCCACGTTTTAGTGACGGCCAAGTCTTTAATATCGCAATTGCGTATACGTACAAAATCTTTGATAATTGTAGGGGTGTGGATTTCAAATACGAAAACACGAAAACACGATACAAACCTCACATAAAATTCGCGGGTTTGTTTTTAATATTAACAATCTAGGTCAGTTGTATCAAACCTATCAAAACCGGTTAGGTAAACCGGTTGGGTTTGTGTCATAAATGTGTTTTATGTCAAAATTTAAATTGGTTGGGTTTTTTAATTTAACCTATTTAACCCGATTATTTTTATTTTGTTTTCTTAATATATGTTTTATGTCATAAATAAAATTAGTTAGGTATATTCGAAAATCTAAAACTTAAAAAAAGAAATTGAAAAATAATGTTTTATATACATGTAGCTAATTTTAAGACTTCCTAACATATGTCTCTAAGCACGTCGCTAATTGTCGCGTATGGTGACTTCCAAGTAAAATCGATAATTTCATGACTACCTTACACGTATAGTTTTGTGACGTTCATAAATTGGCCACTAGACACTCCGCGAATTGTAGTAGATTTGACATCAGAAAGTTTATCTTTATATCGTATAATATTTTAAATATACATATATAATAGACATGCAAATATTATGATATCCTTTTATAAAAGAGTAAATTACAAAGTTTGTCCTTTATGTATGTTATATATTACAAAGTATGTCATTTATCTTTAATAAGCTCAGAAAACATACTCAATGTTTGTAAACCCTTACAAGTTATGTCCTTTAATCATAACACAATTAGTTTTCATGGTTAAAGTTGACTAAGTCAACCTCACATAAGGGTATTTTAGTCATTTTATCCTAAATATTATAATAAATAATCATAAACCCAATAAATCAAATAATTTTAGAATTATATATGTGTATATAGTTATAAATATATACAGATAATGTCTTCTCCCTCTCTCTCTTTCTAATTATCCTACCCCCACAGCCACAACCCACCTGCCACCGCCACCGCCACCGATCTGCCACCACCACCACTTCACCTGCAAGTTTACTCTGCTCCAAACCAGTTTTCCGGCAAGTTCCAAACCAGTTTTCCGTTGAGTATCAAACCAGTTTTCCGGCGACCCATACTTCTCTCTGTTCTACACAACCACCACCCGACCACCGCCACTCGACCACCACCATCACCCGGGCACCGCCACTCTCAGATCTGTGAGATCTTGGCAACCTGCAAGAAACGAAAACCCTAATTTACTCCAATCTCAGGTACGTTGTTTGTAATCGCAAATCAGAGGCAAATATAATAATAACTTGTTAGAGAGTTTTGAAAGTAAACTTAGGGGTTATTGATGCCGATGAAACAGAAGAACTTAAGGT